>CATNWA010021477.1:605000-782500 GCA_951230385.1 Staurois parvus | reverse complement strand
GGAGATAAATTAGGGAATAAGGAACGACGTGTGAGAAGCGGAGGAAAGTAATAAGAAGTATGACTAACCTACACGGCTACAAACTCGAAATTGCAAAAACTGATTTTCATCATCAGCCAGGCAAACTAATACATTACCACAAAAAAATTATATATTTTAAATACTCAGTCGCTACATTTACACACGATTGAGACAGCATTCCTTCAAATGTAGAATGATTTCCCACACTAAAAGTTTTAATTGCAAACATTCTTTGTTTTGATGCTAATTACAAAAAAAAAACAAATATTTAGTGAAAATAATGGGAAACACACAAAACTCAAGTTAGACCACATTTAAGATGAAGAGTGTCCACCACTAGCACACATTTACTGTCTAGATCCAGACTTTACCTTCTGAATCCCATGTTGTTGTTACCAATATACAGGCAATAGTTTCACATTTTGTAGACTGATGTATCAAAGATGTATTTTTCACATTAAAAGTGATCCTGACTTGTCAAACATCAGATCACTTGAAAAGTCAAAATGTAGAAAATTCAGCACCACTGCATGTTCAGAGGAAACAGGTTCTCTGCTGTTTTAGCAAATCATTCCCCTCCCTAAAGCGGACATACGGGGAAAATAAAAAATGAAATGTATACTGCGGACGGCCACCAGAATTAAGACAGTGGTTGTTGTTTAAACTCCCCCCTGAATCAATGTTATATGACCTGTTCATCCTGCCTGTAGATCACTGATTTTTCCACTTGCTTAAACAGTGTGACAACCAGGGGCGGACTGACCATTTGGAAACCCGGGCACTGCCCGAGGGCCCGGGGTCAGTAGGGGGCCCCATGAGATGCCCCTGGTACCTTTATCATAGGATTTTTTGAGTTTGGGCAAGGACACAGGGACCCCATGATTCCCTAATGCCCGGGGGCCCATGAGTTGTCAGTCCGCCCCTGGTGACAACTCTGTTCATTCTGCAGTGAATTGCACAGCAGCGTTGTCACCCTGTGGACAGGTTAGTCTTAAATGAACCTGGAGTTTTAAATGACCTTTAAAGTCAAGTTGCACTTTTGCAAGCAAATTGGGCTAATACCTACATTCTATGTGTTACATGTCCCATTCACATAGCATAACTTAAAAAAATATTAGGAATTGCACCTTACCTTTTTAGATGCTCTTTTCTGGAAACTCCAGTGCTGAAAAAATTCTACTTCACTGTCTTTGTATATAAAGGAAGGTTGGACTGGGGAGATGTGTTTGCCACAATTACCTGTCTGTACTGTGCTGGCAGATCTCTATGTCACTTGTAAAGAAGATTTGCACACTGACTGCTCTAACAAAGGGTTTATGATATAGAAGCAGGGGCGGACTGACCATTTGGAAACTTGGGCACTGCCCGAGGGCCCGGGGTCAGTAGGGGGCCCCATGAGATGCCCCTGGTACCTTTTTCATAGGCTTTTTTGAGTTTGAGCAAGGACACAGGGGCCCCATGATCCCCTATTGCCCAGGGGCCCCATGAGTTATCAGTCCGCCCCTCTATAGAAGCTTTGCCTTCTGGATTGTATTTTGATGAGAGGAAACCCAGCCTGTCCTATTTGGGCAGATTGACTCTAAACTTACTCAGAAATTCCACCTGACACCTTTTCCAAAGAAACATCTGAAAGGTAGGACATATTTTTTTTTAGGTTTGCTGTATGAATGGGAACACATGACAAATATTTAGTGGGGTTTTCTCAAATTGGATTACAAAAGTGGAAATACACTTTAAAGCAGTGTTAAACCCAAAAATAAAAATGTAATATATTGCAGCTTACCAATCCCTAGATGTGATGGCTGCATTTGTTTTCTGTTTTAGGCTTTTTTCCTTTTATTTTCACTTGGTGATCCAGCCAGTAAGGGCTCGTTCACACTTGACTGTTTTGCCAACTCTCGTCAAACGCTCCTATAGCGTTTGACAAGCGTTGGTCCGGCGTTTGCGGAGCATTCTTTAACGCTCTGCTCCGCAAACGCTGCATGCGCGGTTTAGCGGCGGTTGCAAAGCGTTAAAAATGACCCACAAACGCCTATAATGAAGTTTGAATGGTGTTTACCGCTCCGCAAACACCCTGCAACCGCGTCGCAACCGCCGGCCGGGCGTTTGCGGAACGGCACCATAGACTTGAATAGGAGGCTTCAACTCCTCCTGACTCGACCAGAGGCGTCCGTTTTGCCGTGACGCAACGTGATGCTAACACTCCTGTGTGAACAGCACCGTGTGAATTTTCCCAGGCGTTTTGGAAGCGGTAAAAACGCTTCCCAAACGCCTGTCTGCCGCTTGCAAACAAGGCTAGTGTGAACGCAGCCTAACACACCTTCTGCCCTAATACGAGTTATTTACTAAAATTGGAAAGTGCAAACTTCAGGGCAACTCTTCACAGAAACCAATCAGCTTCCAGGTTTTATTGTCAGAGCTTAATTGAACAAACTCAAGTTAGAAGCTGATTGGCTCCCATGCACAGCTCCACCAGAAGCTGAATGCTCCAGTTTGAGTAAATCCCCCCCACGGTGTCTCTGCTCTGGATGGAGACGCAATGGAGAAACCTTTGGACAGCAGTCATTCTGGGAGAGGGTTGTGTCAGATGCATTATCAGATTTAGATGGACTTGATTACCAGAATAAAACGTTTTAAGCAGATCACAGTAAGCATCCCTGTTAATGTTAAATGCTTTGGTTGAACCTTCTAATTGCTACGTCTGCTGGACAGCTTGGTCTGTTAAAGGAAGATGAAAAATAACAGACTTACTGGCCAGATCACTAGATAATAAAGAAAAAAAAACGGATGCCGCCACATCTATGAATGTGCAAGCTACAATATATAACATTTTTGTTTTCAGCTTTACATCCACTTCCAATGGACTTCAAGCCCTGGTTCACACTGAATACGACTTTGAAACTGTGCAACTTCCCTCCAAGTCGCACAATTTCAAAGTCGCATGTCAGTGCAACTTCAGGTACGACTTGTAAGACATCTGTGCGACTTCATGCACAGATGTCAATGCAAGTTGCAACAGATATCGGCAAAAGCGGTCCAGGAACTAGTTTCAAATCGGTTCCAATGCTGATCATAGGGTGCGACACTGTCAAATTGTATGACAAGTCGCGTAGGTGTGAACCAGGGCTCAGCGATAAACACACGCATGCCTAGCCCCAGCTGGCACCTTATAAACAGTCACAGAAACAGTTTTATTTTTTCTTTTGGTAAAAAGATTTAAGTGCTCAGTTATACCGGTGCGATTCGGGAATTGAAATCACACCTGAGATCGCATCCAATGAATGTTGGTGTCTTAACATGCAGGGGCGGACTGACCATTTGGAAACTCGGGCACTGCCCGTGGGCCCGGGGTCAGTAGGGGGCCCCATGAGATGCCCCTGGTACCTTTTTCATAGGCTTTTTTGAGTTCAGGCAAGGACACAGGGGCCCCATGATCCCCTATTGCCCGGGGTCCCCATTGAGTTGTCAGTCCGCCCCTGTTAACATGTGCGATTTGCTGCGGCGTGATTTCTAAAGTAGTTCTTATTGTGATTTCACTTACATAGAATACAATGGAAATCACAAAGCGAATTGCAACAAATTGTTGAAAAACCTCACAAGACACAATAACGTCTTCAGAAATCGCACACAAATCACACACGATTTTAAATTGCAGCGGTGTGACCAGTGACTAAATCATCGAACGATAGCTGACATCTGAAAACACTCCTCTATCTATCCATTCAGTCGGATGCGACCCTTGGTGATCGCATGGACCGTCACTTTCAAGCGACTTCTTCCATGAATTCTCTTAGCAATTATTTTTACAGGGGAGGTTCCCAGGTCTTTCCCCAACCCCCCCCCATGCAGGAGATCCCACATGGCCAGGGATGAAACTAGGACAATTTAGACAGGAGCCTATTATCCTATCAGCATGTCTTTGGAGTGTGGGAGGAAACCAGAGTACCCGGAGAAAACCCACACAAACTCCATGCAGGAGGCACCATGGTTGGGAATTGAACCCATGACCCAATTACTGAAAGGCAGACATGCTAACCACTAAGCCACTGTGCCGCCAGAAACACTCCTCGCCGTGTTATAAATATGAGTGACATTCAAAAATAAATGAGTATCCAGAATATTATCATTGACGGTAGACAGAAAAATGAGGGGGGGGGGGGGGGTAAATATTGGGAATGAACCACGTAGTACATTCCATAAACATGACAATAAAATCTGAATGAATGAAATAATCGAAACAAAGATTGAGAATTGGCAATGCTAGGAGGGGGGCTTATCAAAACTGAAGCAGACACAATCTGGAGCAGCTGTGCATGGCAACCAATCAGCTTCTTTCTTTAGCTTGTTCTGTTAAACTTTGAAAATAAAAGCTAGAAGCTGATTGGTTGCCATGCGCAGCTGCTCCAGATTTTGATATACAAGACCAGGGGTGGACTGACCATTTGGGCCCCATGAGATGCCCCTGGTACCTTTTTCATAGGCTTTTTTGAGTTTGGGCAAGGACACAGGGGTCCCGTGATCCCCTATCGCCCGGGGGCCCCGTGAGTTGTCAGTCTGCCCCTGCAGGGGTCCCGTGATCCCCTATCGCCCGGGGGCCCCGTGAGTTGTCAGTCCGCCCCTGCAGGGGTCCCGTGATCCCCTATCGCCCGGGGGCCCCGTGAGTTGTCAGTCTGCCCCCCCGCAGGGGTCCCGTGATCCCCTATCTCCCCGGGGGCCCCATGAGTTGTTCAGTCCGCCCCCCGCAGGGGTCCCATGATCCCCTATCGCCCGGGGGCCCCGTAGTCTTCAGTCCGCCCCCGCAGGGGTCCCGTGATCCCCTATCGCCCCGGGGGCCCCAAGAGTTGTCATTCCACCCCCCGCAGGGGTCCCATGATCCCCTATCGCCCGGGGGCCCCATGAGCTTTCAGTCCGCCCCCCGCAGGGGTCCCGTGATCCCCTATCTCCCCGGGGGCCCCATGAGTTGTCGGTCCGCCCCCCGCAGGGGTCCCATGATCCCCTATCTCCCCGGGGGCCCCATGAGCTGTCAGTCCGCCCCCCGCAGGGGTCCCATGATCCCCTATCTCCCCGGGGGCCCCATGAGCTGTCAGTCCGCCCCCCCGCAGGGGTCCCATGATCCCCTATCTCCCCGGGGCCCCATGAGTTGTCAGTCCGCCCCCCCGCAGGGGTCCCACAATCCCCTATCGCCCGGGGGCCCCGTGAGTTGTCAATCCGCCCCCCGCAGGGGTCCCACGATCCCCTATCACCCCCCCGTGAGTTGTCGGTCCGCCCCCCCCCCCCCCCGCAGGGGTCCCACGATCCCCTATCGCCCGGGGGCCCCATGAGTTGTCAGTCCGCCCCCCCCCTCCCCCCGCAGGGGTCCCACAATCCCCTATCGCCCGGGGGCCCCATGAGTTGTCAGTCCGCCCCTGAATCTGCTATTAGGAAATCTTTAGTTTTTAAATGTACTTTATAGAAGCGGCCGGATGACAGCCTGCAGATCACTGGAGCCGCCAGCCCTGCAGCAGCAGCATCATTACCATGGCAACCCCACAAATAACTGGCTGCCTCCACTGACATCCTCCTTCTCCGGCTGAATGAAAAGTCTCCGCAATGTCAGGCTGATCGTGTCCCCTCTAAGTGTCAGTAATCGTGTGTCAGCCCCGATCGGGGTCCCACCATACACCTACTTGGTTGCTGTGACGATTCCGTCTTTACACTGCAATGGGAAAAGTCTTTAGAAAGCAAAACTAAAAAAAATACAAAGATCGGAAAAGAAATGAAAAAGTTGTCCTTGTCTTCAGTCAGTGGAAATCCGACTTGTTCCTATGGAGATGGATGATACAATGGAATCGCCCTGTCAGTGGTGTCCACATAGGAGATGTCGGTGCTCCGTGTACATGTGTGTATGGATGGAGGAGGCTGAGAGTAGATGGGGAGCCGCGCCGTGTCCGAGCCGTCCGATCGCCGTGTCCGAGATCCGTGTCCGATCGCCGTGTCCGAGCCGTCCGATCGCCGTGTCCGAGCCGTCCGATCCCGATCGCCGTGTGTGAGCCGTCCGATCGCCGTGTGTGAGCCGTCCGATCGCCGTGTGTGAGCATCATTTATGAGAGAGGAACTCTAGCGGTCTCCCCGTGGAGCGGCTGGAATGCGAGACGTCAATAGTGACAGCATGGGCAGCTGACGTCACCGCCCCCCCCCCTCCCTCGGTGTGACTGAGGGGAGGACGGCTCCCTCTCCATCGTACAGTCTGTGTGTTCCAGCGGAGCGGTGGAAATACAGTAGCTGAGCTGTGCGGCTCCACACTGCCATCGTCTGCCAAGAAGCTTCATTCTTCAGATTGGTGGAAGGAAATCTACAGAAATCAGAAGAGGGAGGACGGGAAACGGAACTGAAAATGAAAATACACGGGACGTCCCATCAACGCCCATCACCCATAGCAACGGACCTGAAATACATGTGTAGGCTGCATTCACACTTCAGCGTTTTGTAGCTCGAAGCACCTAAAAAGATTAAACCTAAAAAAATCAAATAGCCCTGACCGTGACCCTAACATCCAACCCCCGACCCTCACCGTGACCCTAACATCCAACCCCGTCCCTCACCGTGACCCTAACATCCAACCCCGTCCCTCACCGTGACCCTAACATCCAACCCCGTCCCTCACCGTGACCCTAACATCCAACCCCGACCCTGACCGTGACCCTAACATCCAACCCCGACCCTGACCGTGACCCTAACATCCAACCCCAACCCTGACCGTGACCCTAACATCCAAACCCGTCCCTTACCGTGACCCTAACATCCAACCCCCGTCCCTCACCGTGACCCTAACATCCAACCCCAACCCTGACCGTGACCCTAACATCCAACCCCAACCCTGACCTGACCCTAACATCCAACCCCGTCCCTGACCCTAACATCCAACCCCGTCCCTCACCGTGACCCTAACATCCAACCCCAACCCTGACCGTGACCCTAACATCCAACCCCAACCCTTACCTTGACCCTAACATCCAACCCCAACCCTGACCTTGACCCTAACATCCAACCCCGTCCCTGACCCTAACATCCAACCCCGTCCCTCACCGTGACCCTAACATCCAACCCCGTCCCTCACCGTGACCCTAACATCCAACCCCAACCCTTACCTTGACCCTAACATCCAACCCCAACCCTGACCTTGACCCTAACATCCAACCCTGACCGTGACCCTTCCAACCCCGACCCTGACCGTGACCCTAACATCCAACCCCGACCCCGTGACCCTGACATCCAACCCCGACCCTGTGACCCTGAACATCCAACCCCCCTTACCGTGACCCTGAACCCTAACCCTTACCTTGACCCTAACATCCAACCCTGACCCTAACATTTAACCAACATCCAACCCTAACCCTTACCGTGACCCTAACATCCAACCCTAACCCTCACCGTGACCCTAACATCCACCCCAACCCTGACCGTGACCCTAACATCCAACCCCAACCCTTACCTTGACCCCAACATCCAACCCCGTCCCTGACCGTTACCCTAACATCCAACCCTGACCCTTACCGTGACCCTAACATCCAACCCTGACCCTTACCGTGACCCTAACATCCAACCCTAACCCTTACCGTGACCCTAACATCCAACCCTGACCCTTACCGTGACCCTAACATCCAACCCTGACCCTTACCGTGACCCTAACATCCAACCCCAACCCTGACCTTGACCCTAACATCAAACCCCAACCCTGACCTTGACCCCAACATCCAACCCTGTCCCTGACCGTTACCCTAACATCCAACCCTGAACCCTTACCGTGACCCTAACATCCAACCCTGACCCTTACCGTGACCCTAACATCCAACCCTAACCCTTACCGTGACCCTAACATCCAACCCTAACCCTTACCTTGACCCTAACATCCAACCCTGACCCTTACCGTGACCCTAACATCCAACCCTGACCCTTACCGTGACCCTAACATCCAACCCTAACCCTTACCTTGACCCTAACATCCAACCCTGACCCTTACCGTGACCCTAACATCCAACCCTGACCCTTACCGTGACCCTAACATCCAACCCTGGAACTTACCGTGACCCTAACATCCAACCCTAACCCTTACCTTGACCCTAACATCCAACCCTGACCCTAACATTTAACCCTAACATCCAACCCTAACCCTTACCTTGACCCTAACATCCAACCCTAACCCTCACCGTGACCCTAACATCCAACCCCAACCCTGACCGTGACCCTAACATCCAACTCTGTCCCTTACCGTGACCCTAACATCCAACCCTGTCCCTCACCGTGACCCTAACATCCAACCCTGACCTTGACCCTAACATCCAACCCTAACCCTGACCTTGACCCTAACATCCAACCCTGGCCCTCACCTTGACCCTAACATCCAACCCTGGCCCTCACCTTGACCCTAACATCCAACCCTGGCCCTTACCTTAACCCTGGCCCTTACCTTGACCCTAACATCCAACCCTAACCCTTACCTTGACCCTAACATCCAACCCTGACCCTTACCTTAACCCTATCATATTACCCTGGCCCTTACCTTGACCCTAACATCCAACCCTAGCCCTTACCTTGACCCTAACATCCAACCCTGGCCCTTAAGCTTAACCCTATCATTTTACCCTGACCCTTAACTTGACCCTAACATTTAACCCTAACCCCAGTTTGCATGGTCAGGAGTGAACAGGCGCCATAGAGAACAATTGATTTTTTAAGTTTGAGCTCTTTTGGAGCTTTGAGCTATAAAATGCTCAAGTGTGAATGCAGCCTAAGGCCCTTTAGCCTTGGTTCACGAATATGTGTTTTTCAGTGCGTTTGGAGAAAAAGCAGTCCAGTCCATTTAACATGGTGCCCTGTCGATCTAGTTCACATCTGTGCGTTTTGTCCTGGTGCTTTATTTGGAAAGGCTCAGGGATTTATTTTTCCAGCAGGAGATTGCGTTATGCATGAAATAGACTTCAGTGGACCGGAACCAAAAACACAAGTGTTGTGTTTTTTTATAACTTTTTGGTGCATTTTTAATGTGTTTTGCATTTTTATTTTGGTTAATAAGACAGTATAACAGTTCTGTTCATGTAGTGCGACCTTTATGCGGCTTTATACTGCCTGGCACTCAAGTAGCATCAAAGTTGCCTCAAAGTAGAGCAGGAACATTGTGTCCAAAGTCACATTGTTTTTTTTGCTAATAGTAAATTATGATAGTTCTGTTCATGTGGAGCGACTTTGATTTGATGCGACTAAAGTAGCATCAAAGTAGCACAGGAACCTTTATGTGTCCAAAGTCGCATGTTAGGGTTAAGGGCTGGGGTTAGGGTTTTAAATGCTAAGGATAGGCTTAAGAGCCAGGGTTAAACGTTAGGGTCAAGGTAAGGGCCAGGGTTAAACGTTAGGGTCAAGGTAAGGGCCAGGGTTAAACGTTAGGGTCAAGGTAAGGGCCAGGGTTAAATGATAATGTTAAGGGTTAGGCTTAATGGCTAGGGCTAAATGTTAGGGTCAAGGTAAAGGCTAGGTTTAAATGTTAGGGTCAAGGTAAGGGCTAGGGCTAAATGTTAGGGTCAAGGTAAGGGCTAGGGCTAAATGTTAGGGTCAAGGTAAAGGCTAGGGTTTAATGTTAGGGTCAAGGTAAGGGCTAGGGTTTAATGTTAGGGTCACATTAAGGGCTAGGGTTAAATGTTAGGGTCAACGTAAGGGCTAGGATTAAATGTTAGGGTCACGGTAAGGGCTAGGGTTAAACGTTAGGGTCAAGGTAAGGGCTAGGGTTAAACGTTAGGGTCAAGGTAAGGGCCAGGGTTAAATGATAGGGTTAAGGTAAGGGCTAGGGTTAAATGATAATGTTAAGGGTTAGGGTTAAATGCTAGGGTTAGGCTAAATGGCTAGGGCTAAATGTTAGGGTCACGGTAAGGGTTAGGTTTAAACGTTAGGGTCAAGGTAAGGGCCAGGGTTAAATGATAGGGTTAAGGTAAGGGATAGGGTAAATGTTAGGGTCAAGATAAAGGCTAGGGCTGAATGATAGGGTCAAGGTAAGGGCTTGGGTTAAATGATAAGGTTAAGGATTAGGGTTAAATGTCAGGGTCAAGGTAAGGGCTAGGGCTGAATGATAGGGTCAAGGTAAGGGCTAGGGTTAAATGATAAGGTTAAGGATTAGGATTAAATGATAAGGTCAAGGTAAGGGGTAGGGTTAATCATTAGGGTTAAGGGTTTGAGCTAGATGTTAGAGTTAAGGGCTGCAGTTAGGGTTAAAAAGTTAGGGTGATAGGGGTAGTGGTAATTGTTAGGTTTAGAATGCTAACCCTAACAATTACCACTAACCCTAACCAATTGTTTACCAATACTCTAGCCTTAAACCCCATCTTGAACATTTCACCCTAACTTTAGCCCATAACCCTAGCAATTAACGCTAACCCTAGTGCTGAACCCTAAGATTTCACCATAGCCCTCAACCCTTAACCCTAACATATAACCCTAACATATAACCCTAGCCTTTAACCCTAAAATTTCACCATAGCCCTGAATCCTTAACCCTAACATTTAACCCTAACATTTAATCAGGTCAATCAGTGCTGTCCAGACAGAGGGTCAGGAGTTTTGCATCCTCCTAGAGTAGAAAGAAAACTCCTCCTACACACTTTAACCAGTGCTCTGCTGAAGTCACACGACTGCTCTAACTGCTGATGAGAAAAAGGTATTTAGCAGTTTATATTTACTAAACTAATTGCATTTCCATGTTGTGTGTACTGGGGGAGACCAGATATAGTGAATGCAGGGTCTGGGGTTTAGTAACACTTTATTCTTTGGGAAGAGGTAGAAGTTTCAGGGAGCCAGGTCTGGCAAATAAGATGGGTTCTCAAGCACAGTGATATTGTTATTAGTTAAAAACTGCTTCACAGTCAAAGTGTTGTGGACTGGCACATTGTCTTGAGGCAAAATCTGAAATCCATCGTCTTGATGCATGATGTCCTGAGTGGTCATCGTCTTTCGCAATTTCTCTACACCATAAGCCTCAGTCAGTAATGGAAACATTTCCATTGCCGATTTCTTCATTTTCATAAGAAGCTTGATGGTAACTTGCTGTTCATTCTTGTCCTCTGACATTTTCTGGTAAGAACATGTCTATATTTGAACACGAGTCTACTCATACTGGGTGAAGTGATTGAGTCGAGTGTCAGAAATCTCATGCAGCAAGTACTAATTAATGTGCAGCAGGCAGGGGTGGACTGACAACTCATGGGGCCCCCGGGCAATAGGGGATCATGGGGCCCCTGTGTCCTTGCCCAAACTCAAAAAGGCCTATGAAAAAAGGTACCAGGGGCATCTCATGGGCCCCCTACTGACCCCAGGCCCTCGGGCAGTGCCCGAGTTCCAAATGGTCAGTCCGCCCCTGGCAGCAGGTGCTCATTTTCAAGCATATGTGCAAGGTCGTGAGCACAGAAACCTAAGACATGCAAGGGCAAGCGCACAGTTTCTGGCGGCCTATTTAAACCTGAGGTGTGCCTAGCCTCATTGCTGGATTGTCTCCATCTCTGTCTACGGGCTTAGAAAAACTGTATGTAAATGGATAGAAAACTGGCTAAAAGATTGTTTTTAAAGAGTAGTAGTTAATGATTCATACTCTGAGTGGTCTAGGGTTGTCAGTGGTGTACCCCAAGGTTCATTGTTGGGACCCTTACTTTTTAATACGTATATTTATAAACGATATAGGGTCTGGGATTAAAAATCCCATTTCAGTCTTTGCAGATGACACCAAGCTGTGCAGTGGAATAACGTCCTTACAGGATGTCTCCAATTTACAAGCCGACCTCAATGCACTGTTTAATTGGGCAACTATGTGGCAAATGAGGTTTAATGTTGATAAATGTAAGGTTATGCACTTGGGGGCTAAGAATATGCATGCATCATACATACTAGGGGGGTACAACTGGGGGAATCAATGGTGGAGAAGGATCTGGGGGTTCTGGTAGGTCACAAGCTTAATAATGGCATGCAATGCCAAGCTGCGGTTTCTAAAGCGAGCAAAATCCTCTCTTGTATTAAAAGAGGTATAGACTCCAGAGAGAGATATCATATTACCCCGGTACAAATCATTAGTAATACCTCATCTGGATTATGCAGTTCAGTTTTGGGCACCAATTCACAAAAAGAACATTGGGGAACTGGAGAAAGTACAGAGAAGGAGAACCAAACTGATAAGTAGCATGGAGGAGCTCAGCTATGTGGAAAGATTAGAGGAACTGAATTTATTCTCTTGAGAAGAGGAGATTAAGGGGGGATATGATCAACATCAGTGCTAAATACATCAGTGGTTCATATAGTGAACTCGGTGTAGAGCTATTCACCCTGAGGCACGGACGGACTGACCATTTGGAAACTCGGGCACTGCCCGAGGGCCTGGGGTCAGTAGGGGGCCCCATGAGATGCCCCTGGTACCTTTTTCATAGGCTTTTTTTGAGTTTTGGCAAGGGCACAGGGGCCCCATGATCCCCTATTGCCCGGGGGCCCCATGAGTTGTCAGTCCGCCCCTGCCCTGAGGTCATCACAGAGGGCACTCTTTACTTCTGGAAAAGAAATTTAATCTCCAAACATGGAAATGATTCTTCACGATGAGAGCTGTGAACATGTGGAATAGACTCCCTCAAGAGTTAGTTCTGGTCAGCTCAGTGGATTGCTTTAAAAAAGGCCTGGATTCTTTTTTAAAAACACAGAATATACCTGGATACTAACATTTATAGGTAAAGTTGATCCAGGGGGATCAGGAAGGAATTTTTTTCCCTGCAGGAGCAAACTGGATAATGGTCTGCTGTTTTTTTTTTGCCTTCCTCTGGATCAAATGTGGGTATAGGATTCTAACTTTTTTTTTTTTAATGGTTGAACTGGATGGACTTTTGTCTTTTTTCAGCCAGACTAACTATGTAACTATGTAATTATGAAGCTTCCCTCCACCTGCGCCCTTCCATTACCCTAATAGTCCCTGTCTACACTAAAAGGGGTGCTAGGACAGGACTTGTGGAGCCTCATCATCCTGGGCTCCACAGTCAGGAATGTGATATTGACCCTTGTTTCATACTTGTGAGGGTTTGCGACCCGTGTTTGCTTGGGTACAGCAACCCATTCAAAAAAAAAAAGAAAAAAAAAAAAGGTGCTTACACCATTTTAAAAATGCTGCTGCGAGTCTCTACAGAGCATTGCATTTTGACTGTGGGTGGTTGTGGGTACAGGAACAACTGAGATTCCTGCACCCGCAACCACACACAGTGTAAACCTAGCCTAAGTCTTGTCTCATTGAGACAAGCTAGAAAATGTTCTATAACTGTCTCTCGCCTTCCACTTTTGGTTCCTGAGCTCTAGGGTTATGCAGGCCATACATGGGTCGAATTCCAAAATAATTTTCTTTAGAAAATCGGAATTAAGAATTTTTGTTCAAATTGCGCACCATTAGTGGGGCACAGTATTGGTCGATTTTCGTGTGGCCATCAAATTTAAGTGATCTGTGTGGCCATCAAATTTAAGTGATTGTTTTTCAAAAAATTTCCAACATGCCCAAACTAAGTTATAATCAATGATGGGGAAATTGTTCGAGAAATAAAATCGAAAAAGAAATGAGCATGAGCTGTGACCTTGAACAAGAAGATTCCAAGCCACACAAAAAATATTTTCTGTAGCAATATGAGGTGAAATTAAAGGCTTAAAGGTTTTTTCTTCTCTAAAAATCAATAGTGGCACCATCAGATTACAAAAACGCATGAAATGTACAAGTTTCTAAAGAATTCGACCCATGTATAGTCCGCATAAGTCTCATTTTTTTGTGTCAGATCTTGTATAATACCTTTTGGGGTAAAATATGTTAAGAATGAAAATTGCAGAAGCCTGTGGAAATGGCAAAAAGTTACGATACCCACAATTTTTCGTACGCAGTTACAGGTAATAATTATTCTTTTCTTAGCTTTGAAGGGTTTCTTTTAGTAATCCCTGACAAAAAAAGCCTGTTCTGCAGTTTTTTTTTTCCTGGGGATGGGGGTTTAGCCTTGGGGACCCAGTGGAAAAAAAAAATAGGCAGCACACTCAGCACACTGCAGCAAACAGTGGGAGGGGGCCTAAAACTTGAAGGTATATTACCAGAGCGCAGGGGTCAGAACAGCTTAAGACGCAGAGTAGAGGGGCCAGAAGTGTGTAGGGAACAGAGTGCAGAGGTCAGGAGTGCACATTACACAATTTACAGGGGACATGAGTGTATAACAGAGTCTAGAGGTCAGGAGTATATATCATACAGAGGGCAGGGGAAAAAAGTGCATAACGTACATAGAACAGGAATCAAGAGTACATAAAGTACACAGGTCACGAGTGTGTAACACACAGTACAGTAGTCAAGAGTGCATAATATACAGAGAGTAGCGGGTCAGGAGTGCATAGAAAGCTGAAAGCAGGGATCAGGAGTTTGTAATGCACAGAGTAAAGTAGTTTTCTGGAGGAAAATAGATTCAACCTCCACATTTGGAAAGGCTTCTTCACAGTAAGAGCTGTGAAAATGTGAAATAGAATACCTCAAGAGCTAGTTGTGGCCAGCTCAGTAGATTATTTAAAAAAAAGAGCTGAATACATTCCTGAATGCACAAAATACACCTGAATACTAAAACTTATAGGTTGTAACACCAGGGTTAGTTGATCCAGGAAATATCCAATTGCCTCCTGGGGGGATCAGGAAGCCAGTTTTTTTTAACCTTCTTACAGCCCTGTTGGGAAGCTTCGGTGAAATATCAGGGATCTAAACTGACCCCTGATGTCTCACTTTGGACACAAAAAAGGGACTGAGGACATAGATTCCTCAACCCCTTTTCTGCAGCCTCAGCTGCACTGCAGATGAATGAGCAGGAAGCACTCTGTATAAAGGTTCCCTGTTTATTCACAAATGGAAGCATAGTAAACACAACAGATACTGGAACCAATCCCCCGTGGCTCCCCCTGCAGCAGTTGAACAGTTAGCAGGCAGGAGAGGAGGAGAAGCTGGCTGCACTGCAAGGGGGGGCACAGCCAAACCAGTTTCAGCAATAAGGCAGTACAGATATTCCTTCTGCTCTTCAGGTTCTGGGCTCCCCTGTTGAACTGATGGGGGGGGGGCACTGCAGGGGGTGTGGGGCACAGCTGAACCAGTTTCAGCGATAAGGCAGTACAGCTACTCCTTCTGCTCTTCAGGTTCCGGGCTCCCCTGTTGAACTGATGGGGGGGGGGGGGGGGGGGGGGGGGGGGGGGGCACAGCTGAACCAGCTTCAGCGATAAGGCAGTACAGCTACTCATTCTGCTCTTCAGGTTCCGGGCTCCGCACAGGTGGGTCAATTGTACTGTCTTATCAACAGCCCTGACTGTGGGTATAGAACTATGTATATGTAGGTTTTCTATTAAGTTGTTTTTTTCTATTGGTTGAACTAGATGGGCTTACTAGCTGCTGCTTCGTGCTTCAGATGGTCTGGAAGGAGGGGGGTTTGGACTCTCCTTTTCCCCCATTTATTCATGTCCCTGAAAAATCTATCCCTTTGAATCCCTATGCTTGCAAGCAGAGCATCCCATGCAAGCTATCTCAACACTCCATAATCTGCTACTGTATCACCCTCCTCTCCTATGGGCATAGGAATTTTGACATGCCTTTGGAGAAAATATCTCCAAATCCAGGGGCGGACTGACAACTCATGGGGCCCCCGGGCAATAGGGGATCATAGGGCCCCTGTGTCCTTACCCAAACTCAAAAAAGCCTATGAATAAAAGGTACCAGGGGCATCCCATGGGGCCCCCTACTGACCCCAGGCCCTCGGGCAGTGCCCAAGTTTCCAAATGGTTAGTCCGCCCCTGTCCAAATCATTTATCTTTATAGGCTAGCCATTACAAGGAAAAAAATCTTTAAAATTCTCAGTAAGTGGTATAGCTGTCTCTACAAACTAAATGTATTCTTCCCCCATGTTCCACATTACTGCTGGAGATATTTTGTCCAAATCAGTACTATGTTCCATACATGGTAGACATCATTACATACTTCTAAGGTCCCCAGAACTTTCCTTGCTCTCCATATTGCTTGGCTTCATAATCACCCCAACAGGACAAAAAAAAAACAACTTTTCTTACTGTATCCAAAACATGGAAAAAAAAAAAAGATTTGGGTGTACATATATTTTGATTTTCCCAGATATATATAATTGTATGTTTATACGTCAGATTAGCTTTGTAAATTTCCATATTTGACACAAGCTAAGCAATAACCACTGGAAATGTTTAACTGCATTTTTAAAATGCTATATAAACT
The DNA here is from genome assembly GCA_951230385.1 of Staurois parvus. Lineage (NCBI taxonomy): Eukaryota > Metazoa > Chordata > Amphibia > Anura > Ranidae > Staurois > Staurois parvus. Next base: position 766,197 of record CATNWA010021477.1, on the reverse strand, counting down.
ATGGATATTTCAACAAGTAATCTACTTCAAGAACGTTTAACGGACCGGTTGTAAGTTGCTTTCCGTTTTTCTCTATCTTTCTATTTCTTCCTATCTTAAACTATTTCTAATTTTGTACGATTTCTATTTTTTCCAATAAAACTGTGGTGGGTTAAACCTGTCAAATAACTTATTCTTTTTGGCTTTGTCTATTTAACTTCTTTTCTTCCCATGTTTGTTAACCCTTAAGTCCTTGAGTGACGGTGAATGACAGAGAATTGTAGTGTGAAAGCCATACATCAGGGGTGTCCAAACTTTTTTCAAAGAGGGCCAGATTGGATGAAGTGAACATGGTGGAGGGCCGAACATTTTTTCCGAACATTCTTTGAACCATTGCAATTAAATGCAAATAAATTATTTTATGCCAAGTTAATTGCAAACGACATACTTTTCATTTCATAACATTAAGATCAACTGACAGCTGAGTTTTCACAATGTATTGAAAATAAATAAAAAAAAAAAAAAAAACTTACCTGCACTAATGTGAAGGGTGAAAAAAAGGTAGCTGGAGCTGAAGTCTCTGCTCGGCAGCAGGGAGGGGAAGAGAAACACACTTCACGCTGGAAGCCCGGCCCTGACGTCACCGCCCTCTGTCGCTCCCCCAGCGCGGCACAGTCACGCATGCGCACTGCTCTCTAGCAGAAGACTGTCTGCCACAGAAGGGAGGGCCGTGCGACAGCCGCATTTACACAGACCAGGGAGAACGCGCCGCAGTCAGGCATGCGCACTGCCCTCTGCTCTCAAGCAGAAGACTGTCTGCCATAGAAGGGAGGGCCGTGGGAGGGCCACATTACACAGAGCAGGGAGGGCTGTTGGAGGGCCGTATTAAACCGACCCCCGGGCTGTAAATGGCCCGCGGGCCGGACTTTGGACATGCCTGCCATACATGAACCATACCTTGCTAGTTTAATCATTATGTTGGGATTTGCTGATTCACTATCATCACTGAGCAAGAGGCCTTTAACGTGTGTGTAAAGCCTAACAGCGAACTTCTCTTATTTGCATTAGTTTTGTCAGCTAAAAAATACCATATTGGTCATGTCAGAAATTCAGAGTTGTTCTTTGTCTAGTTCTCACTTTCTGTGTTATCTACTAACATACTAATAAGCCTTCCCAGCTCATATCTTGGACTACAGAACAAATAGCCCCTGCATTGTAGAGATGATAGGTTGATAAGAGTGTGATTTAATAGTTTAACAAAAGAGACAATTGGGTAGGGCTGACACCATTCAGTTCGCAAAAATGTTCTGTCCACAACAGGATATAAGGAGCTGAGTGCATTTCTGCTAAATCCTCAAGTATGTTTTTACCTGCAGGGTCTTTAAAAGGATAAAACATTGCAAAATACAGAGGTTTTGCAGAGATGTGCTGTTAATGTTCATTTTTTAATTTTGCCCTCACGTACACTTTAACCACTTGCCCTCCAGAGGATTTACCCCCCTTAATGACCAGGCCTCTTTTTGTTACTCGGCGCTGCACTAATTCAACTGATAATTGCGCGGTCATGCAATTCTGCACCCAAACGAAATTTACGTCCTAATTTTCACACAAATAGAGCTTTCTTTCGGTGGTAATTGATCACCTGTGCGCTTTTTATTTTTCACACTATAAACAAAAAAAAGGCCAAAACTTTTAAAGAAAAACAATATTTTTTACTTTCAGATATAAAAAATATATAGTAAACTCAAAGTTGGTTATAAATTTAGGCCAAAATGTATTCTGCTCCATGTTTTTGGTAAAAAAAAACCCCAATAAGTGTATATTGATTGCTTTGTGTGAAAGTTATAGTGTCTACAAACTATGGTATAGATACTGCAATTTACGCCATTTTTTTGCTATACAGCGCTGCGCTAGTTTAACGGACAATTGCGCGGGTCATGCAATACGGTACATAAATGAAATTTACATCATTTTTTCCCCACAAATTGAGCTTTCTTTCGATGGCATTTGATTGCCTGTGCGGTTTTTATTTTTTGCGCTATAAAAAAAAAAAAGGGCTGACAATTTTGAGAAAAAAAAAACAATATTTTGGACTTTGTTAAAAAACATGTCCAGTAAAAAAAATTTAAAAATCCAATTTAGTCATAAATTTCTGCCAAAATGCATTCTGTGACATGTCTGCTAAAAAAAAAAACCCGAATACGTGTAAATTAATTGGTTTACGTGAAAGTTATAGCGTTTACAAATGGCAGGAAAGATACTGGGATTTTTAGTTTTTTTTTATACTAATAATGGCGGCGATCAGTGACTTATGGCAGCGATCAGCGACTTATGGCGGGACTGCGGCGGACATTCTGACATTGGGGGTACTGACTTGGGGTCACTGACATCCCCAGTGACACCAATACAGTGATCAGTGCAAAAAAAAAAAAAACACTGACACTGTACTAATGGCACTGGGGAGGAAGGGGTTAAGTTTATTATTCAGGGAAAGGGTTAACTGTGTGAGGGGAGTGTTTTACTAGGGGGCGGGGGTGTGTGTACTGCAGGGAACAACGCTGATCGGGAGAGAGAAACTCTTCTGTCCCGATCAGCATGTCCTGCAGCTGTCAGGGAACTGACAGAAAGCACAGCTACTGCAGCTGTGCTCTGTCAGCGATTGCTGCCGATCGCCGGGACATAGCCGGTAACGACCGGCTGTGACCCGGCGACTGACATCCGCGGCTGTGATCGGCGGGACAGGTAGGGCGGCGGAGCGCCTCGCGTGCGCCCCCTACCTGTTTACAAAACACACGTTTTAAAACGTGCTTTTGCCCAGCCGTGCCGCCCTGCCGTCGTATTTATACAGTGGCTGGGCGGCATGTGGTTAAGCGCTGGTTCATACCGAAACACAGTGCAACCACCCAATTCTAACTGCACTGGGTGTGGAATCTACTACAGGTGTCAACAGAATCTTAAAGACAACCCAAATGTGTTTGCCTGCACTGGATTGCATGGCACCGCAGTTTAATGCGAACTAGTTGCAGTCCATTCTTAAAAGTAGTGCATGCATTACTTTTTGTGCAATCCAGTGCGATTTCAGTCTATTCACATGAATGGGCTAAAAATTGCATTGTACTAAATTGCACAGGAACACATAGCACATTCCTGTTTGATTTCTGGTGAGGTGGCGCAAACACCTAGTGCATTATCCACAGTTTATTAGAAAGTCAAAAAGACGAAAGCATACTCACAGACGTAGCATGTTTGTGAAGCTTAGTGTGAAAATTGAGATGGCCACAGAAGTGGGCAGGGTGTTCTGACTGTCAGAGTGGTCTGCGCTGACGCGTTTCGGGGGCGAGTCCCTTTCCTCAGAGATTTCTGGTGTGAACCGACACTAAGAAGGAAGAGAGTGGATAAGTTATGGATCAAGACGCCTCTCTGTTTTGCACTAAAGCATTAGAGGGTCCATAGCAGCTTGAAAGTAAAAAGAGCTTCTTCAGCTCAGTACAGATGTTCTAGCACTGCTATGAATGACTAACAGCTTACTGTATTGTACCGACAATAAATACTGTTTGCTAAATCAGATATGTAATTATTGAAACCATTTATTACTAAGAATCCTAATAGTCAAATCCGCACGTTCCTAACCCCAGAAACCACTAAACAGCTCATCCACTCCCTCATCATATCACGACTCGACTACTGCAACTCCCTCCTCACTGGCCTGCCTCACCGCTGGCTATCCCCGCTTCAGTCGATCCTGAATACGGCTGCCAGACTCATTCACCTTTCCAACCGCTCCGTTCTCCGCCACCCTCCTTTGCCAATCCCTCCACTGGCTTCCGATTGCGCAACGGATCAAATTCAAAATCCTAACACTGACGTACAAAGCCGTCCCCATACTGCCCCAAACTACATCACTGACCTAATATCCAAGTACCACCCAACACTCACACTCCGCTCCTCACAAGACCTCCTTCTCTCTAGTTCCCTGGTCTCCTCCTCCGATGCCCGCCTCCAGGACTTCTCCAGGGTGTCACCCATCCTCTAGAACTCCCTGCCCCAACCCGTCAGATTATCACCTACTCTCCTCTCCTTTAGGCGCACCCTGAAAACCCATCTCTTCAGGGAAGCCTACCCCACCCCCTGCTAACTTGCCGACCTCCTCCACTCTTCCTACCACTCCATCCCCCACCGCTATCTCCTCCTGTACCACTTTCCCCTCCCTCCTAGATTGTAAACTCGAAAGAGCAGGGCCCTCAATCCCCTCATGTTTTGCATTGTATTGGTATTGTTCTGTCACATGTTCTGTCCCCTTTGTAATGTACAGCGCTGAGCGAACTATTGGCGCTTTATAAATACTGTATAATATAATAATAATAATCTTTAGTGGACACATTGTCATGTATCTTGTTTTGAGAAATATGGAAATACAGAAAGCAAATATTTCTAGTTTGGAGATTGTAGACCCGTAAACAGAGTTTTCTTATAGAAAGTGGGGAGAGTGTTATCTCTTAATCCAGTTCCAAAACAGGGGAACAACTTACCAAAAGAGAAGGCTGCCATACCCCCATCTGAGGACACCTCTGGAAGCAGTGAAGAAAAAAAGTAGCTCCTAGTTTGGTATATCTTGGAAGGTATTGTTGAATGAGAAATATGGCAAATGGGTTTCTAATTCATTAAAGTGTCCTGTCAAATTCTAACTGAGGCTAAATCTTCTCCTACCCCCATTCTAAGAGTGTTCTATCTACCCTGTGTAGCACTTACCCTGCAGAGGCGCTGGTGTTGGTGGGTTCTGCCACAACTCTCTTAACTGCTCGATCCCCACTGACACACACCTGTGTACCTTAAGAGTTAGTAAGCTGCCACTCTGAAATAATGCACAAGAATAAGGCCACATGCAAATTGGAGGTAAATAATAATTGAATGTATGATGGCAATGCAATTAAACAAGGCATACATCGATGGGCAGATAATTACACAGAATTAGGGACACTAAAATGGATAACTGGTCAATAACCCACTAACTGGCACTCAAAAGACTATATAGCAAAGTCAAATTGAACTATAATGGGTGAAACTAGAGTCTCTAGAATGGTATTACCTACCTTAGAAGACAAAAAGGATCCTTTTGTGCTTCCTATGCATACAACCCCATGGGTAAGTGGATGCATGCACTTTTAGTTTATGTCACCAGAAGGTGGGTGAAATTACCTGGCACTTGAAATTCAACGGTGGTTGGCTTTTGGTGGGCACCTTCTTTACATGGTGCACATAAATTGTCCCTTTAAGAGTGTAAGGAATGGCAGGTGGTCTGTTTGGGTAAGGGCAGTCTCTATTGTGTTTGCAGTGTGCAGTGAGAGTTTAAAGTGTGTGATTCCGCTCGCCACTCCTGGCAGATGACTAGTCTGGTCGCAATGGCTTGGCAATCAGCAGATTTTAGAAGTCAGATATCAGTGGCTCAGTCTCTCGGCTCCAGTCTTGGAAATGGAGCAACTCTCTCAGACTCACTTTCTGAGGCAGATTTGGAAACAGGTCCATCGTCTCTCTCCCTGATGTAGGTGGACAGGCACAGCAGCAAGTCCGCACAGCTCCCCTCCTTGTCTATGGTCCCTCAGGCTTAGAGCACAGACCTCGACTATAGGTCTACACTCTTTGGTCTCCTCTCAGAACTTCCCAGTTCTCTCAGTTCTCTTCCTATGGTGCAGGGATTTGTGGGAATCAAAGAGGAGCTCCAGTCTTGCTCCAAAAAATTTAAAGTTAGCAGCCACAAATACTGTACTGTAGTTGCTGACTTTTAATATTAGGACACTTGCCTTTCCGGGGATCCAGCGATGTCCTCACCCAAGCCGATTCTTCAGTCAACTCCAGCAGTAGGCGCCGGCATCTTAGATAAGGCTTCACAGCTGGTCTCCTACTGCACATGCGCGAGCCGCACTGCACTTTGTGAATATTCTTGCAGTCTTCTGGGACCTGTGATGTGTCTGACCGAAAGTAGGAGTGGGCACTTGTCAAAATCAGGTACCCACTTTCCCCCAAAAAGTGCTAAATGTGGCAGTGGATTAGCATGCAGACATGGAGAACCTCCCCTTTTGAGTGAAGTTCCACTTTAAAGTTCACATCCTATCAGTTCCATAGACATGCATAGTGCAGGGCTCCTTTAAAGACTACATCATCCAGGGTTCCATTGTGTCTGCCTGCAAGTTCTCTCTGATGTTCCTATTGGCTCAGCTCCTGCTGAGGATGGGGGGGGGGGGGGGAATTTACATAGAGCAGCCAGGAGGGAGCTGAGAGAGCAGTCTCAAAGCCAAGCAACCTGCTCTGCAATCACACATTTGTATATACAGCAGTCCAGTGGGAGGGGGAGTGGGGGATCACATAGCCAGCACATGCAGCACAGAGTCCTCTGGTGCTGCACACAGAACACCCAGCTGGGGGGGGGGGGAGGACACATACTGCTTTGGGCACACAGCGGGTGGCACCCAGCTACACTTACCCATTTTGAAGTCGCTCTGCTCCGGTCACATGATCTGGTCCCAGCATCGGCTTAAGTGTAGAGGAGAAAATCGACAATGACTGCAGAGCCTGGGAGATGACTTTACCCATAGACTTACTATGGGGCATCTGCTGTTGGCTGTCCCTTCTCTATGCTGAAGCTGGAAGCTGGCCATGTGATTGGACCAGAGTAGCTTCAGAATAGGTATGTAAATTCTTTGCTATAAGCAATTAAATTGTGTAAAAAATAAATAAATAAATACTGATCACTTCCCCAAAGTAGTACAATGTTACTATGGTAACAATATACTACTTTGGTCATAGTGTAATATGGAAATACATCTTAAAGAAAGAGGAAAAAAATTTAATCAAAAAAAAGGAAGATCAATTTTTTTTTTCGTACTGTCACCAGTCATTGTCCCTGATCACCGCCACACCAGTTATATGATGCTGTACTGCACTGGTGACAGTATATAAAAAAAAGTGTAAATCATTTTTTTCATTTCTTAATTTTCCAAAAAATTATGACAAAAACATTACAACATCAAAAAACTCGCCATGCCTCTTATGAAATGTGTCGGACTGTCTACTTTGCAAAAGGGGTCATTTGGGGGATATCTGTACTGCTGACATTTTTGGGCCTCAAGAAATTAGATTGGCCGTCGGTACTTCAGGATTGATAAATTTTCAGATATATCCCATAGTTTGTGAACTCTATAACTTTCCTACATACTAAATAATACTGATTGGGTTATTTTCACCAAAGAAATGTAGCAGAATATATCTTGGCAAAAATTTATGAACAACAATTATTTGCAAACTTTTATAACAAACAAAAAAGACTTTTTTTTAAACTTTAAAGTGTTTTTTTGTTAATTTACCAAAAAATAAAAACCCCAGTGGTGATTAAATACCACCAAAAGAAAGCTCTAGTTGTGTGAACAAAATGATAACATTTTAGTTTGGATGACAATTGCATAACGGTTATGCAGCACTGTATCAAAGTGTGAGAGCGCTGAAACCTGAAAATTGGCCTGGGCAGTAAGGGGGTAAAAGTGCCCTGTATGGAAGTGGTTAAAAGATACCTCAAGATGAATGTTTCAGCAAAGTCCAGTTGCAGGGGCCCCTGATAAAGATCAGGATGTGGTGTCTGTCTTGGTGTTGAAGACCTGAAGAAAGAATCATTGATGATGGGGAGATCCTCCAACTGTTGTCCAACTAGCTTTTGACCAGCAATAACCATGTGAGACACTGAAACTAAGGGTCAGCCTATCTACTCTGCTTCTTAGTGGCTTCTAATCTGCCCTCTGCCTGTGGGCCGTTGGATGCCTAACCTGGCTCTAGCCTATGCTGGTTACTGAGCCCTGAGCTAATATTAGCTATAGAGTCCCAGGCCAAAAGGGACAGGACAGGGTTAACTAAAATACAGGAGCTGCATATAAACTCCATTGCAAAATGTTAGGACAGGAGTATGTGTGACTGTGAAACAGTTCAGATGTGCTAAATATGCAGACAGTTCAGTAATAAATAGAACATTCCACGAACAGAACTGTAGGCAGAGCTGGCTTTCTGGTACTTGTGGTGCACCACCTCAGATATCAGCAGGACAGCAAAGACTGGTACGTAGAAGGAACAGGTCAGAGTGGGTCAAGTAGTAACAGAGAGTTTGATGACACAAGAGAGAAATGCATAAACGTAGTCTAGACACACTGGATCACACACAAGTAGATCAGAATCGAAACAATACACAATCACAGCATGGGGAGAGCATGGTAAGATTAGGCTGGGTCATACATGATAATTCACAGAGCAGATCTAAGCTGGGTCATACATGATAATTCACAGAACAGATATAAGCTGGGTCATACATAACATGCACGGGCACGAAACGCGTAAGGGAGGTGCCCTACCCTGTGACGTCACTCCGCACGGCCCACGTGGACGGCCGGTGACCATTTTGATTATTGTCATTTACCAGCATGTGAGTGTGTTTCTTTTACTATCATCCCTACTATCCATTAAAGTACTACGCTATTGGAATTTTTTCTGTTTTGGCTCGTTGTTATGAGCCCCCCCCCTCTAAGGAGATCCTTGGTGACCTGCATTACCTGCGTTTGTGGTTCCCCCTGGTGTTGAGAGAATGTATTCCTGGTGCCTGGATATCCTGATGGTGTGCTACCTGCCTAGCTGTCGCTTGCCAGATGACCCCCATTATTCCAGCTGCCAGATGTTGATGACCAGGAGTTGGTCTTGATTTACTCAAATGCGCATTAATTTGTGCTTTCTGGTTAGTGCAATCTACACTCAGCCCTTTTAACACTAAGGTCACGGATTCTCACCATTATATTATTATTGAACTTTGCATTTTTACATCACTTTATGCACCTTATGACGCCAATTCTGGACATTTTCACGTGTGAATTTTTGTAACGCCACAGAGCGCTTATTTGTATGTTTTACATGTTTGATTGCTGATGAAGCTTATATTATAATTATTATTATACCATCACCCAATTCAGCGCCATTTATATGACATACTGTTATTACTATATACTATATGTTTTATGCTTATATTACATTATTAGCGCTGCATATTTTATGGTTTTTACAGAAGGTTCAATAATGTAAAGGTTTTTATCTTTCATGCTAGCAGCTTTTTCCATCCTATCCAACGCTCGATTAGTACCATTTTATAGTAACAGAGAAATGCAGAAACGTAGTCTAGACAAACTGGATCACACACAAGTAGATCAGAGTCGAAACAATACACAATCACATCATGGGGAGAGCATGGAAAGATTAAGCTGGGTCATACATGATAATTCACAGAGCAGATCTGCTCTGTGAATTATCATGTATGACCCAGTTTAGATCTGCTCTGTGAATTATCATGTATGACCCAGTTTAGATCTAAGCTGGGTCGTACACAGGGGTGGATTGACAACTCATGGGGCCCCCGGGCAATAGGGGATCATGGGGCCCCTGTGTCCTTGCCCAAACTCAAAAAAGCCTTTGAAAAAGGTACCAGGGGCATCTCATGGGGCCCCCTACTGACCCGGGGCCCTCAGGCAGTGCCTGAGTTTCCAAATAGTCAGTCCACCCCTGGTCGTACATGAAAATTCACAGAGCAGATCTAAGCTGGGTGGTACATGATAATTCACAGAACAGATCTAAGCTGGGCCATACATGATAATTCACAGAGCAGATCTAAGCTGGGCCATACATGATAATTCACAGAGCAGATCTAAGCTGGGCCATACATGATAATTCACAGAGCAGATCTAAGCTGGGCCATACATGATAATTCACAGAGCAGATCTAAGTTGGGCCATAAAAGATAATTCACAGAGCAGATCTAAGCTGGGTCATACATGATAATTCACAGACCAGATCTAAGCTGGGTCATACATGATAATTCACAGAGCAGATCTAAGCTGGGTCATACATGATAATTCACAGAGCAGATCTAAGTTGGGCCATAAAAGATAATTCACAGAGCAGATCTAAGCTGGGTCATACATGATAATTCACAGAGCAGATCTAAGCTGGGTGGTACACAGGCACGGACTGACAACTCATGGGGCCCCCGGGCAATAGGGGATCATGGGGCCCCTGTGTCCTTGCCCAAACTCAAAAAAGCCTATGAAAAAGGTACCAGGGGCATCTCATGGGGCCCCCTACTGACCCCGGGCCCTCGGGCAGTGCCCAAGTTTCCAAATGGTCAGTCTGCCCCTGGTCGTACATGACAATTCACAGCAGATCTAAGCTGGGTCGTGCATGATAATTCACAGAGCAGATCTAAGCTGGGTCGTGCATGATAATTCACAGAGCAGATCTAAGCTGGGTCATACATAATTCACAGAGCAGATCTAAGCTGTGTCATACATGTTAATTCACAGAGCAGATCTAAGATGGGACATACATAATTCACAGAGCAGATCTAAGCTGTGTCATACATGATAATTCACAGAGCAGATCTAAGCTGGGTCATACATGATAATTCACAGAGCAGATCTAAACTGGGTCATACATGATAATTCACAGAGCAGATCTAAGCTGGGTCATGCATGATAATTCACAGAGCAGATCTAAACTGGGTCATACATGATAATTCACAGAGCAGATATAAGCTGGGTCATACATGATAATTCACAGAGCAGATATAAGCTGGGTCATACATGATAATTCACAGAGCAGATCTAAGCTGGGTCAAGCAGGAGCGCACAAGGTAGCATCTGCTATCATGAGTACTGATGGTGTGTACAACAGGTGCTTTAAATAGGGACAGCAGGGAGCTGGCCAATCACTGTAATTTCCATGTAAATGTGTCTAAGGTGAGTTTTCCTCAGTCCTAAAGGGGCAGCCCAAATCCTTGTACTGACAAATAAACAGTTCAACATACGAACATTTTGAAAGGTGACCACTACACACATGCAGTAACACAGACTATCTGGCACTGTACATGTGGGATAACGACAGTAGGACAGAGACTCATCTGTCACTAGGATTCATGTCACAAAGTTATAGGGAGCTAAAGTTAAACTGACAGAACACAAGAATAATTGCCTGATAGTCCCTGATTCTGGCCTGGATAAAAGAAAATAGCAGCTCCTGCATGGATCTGGGCTGGATCGGGCCATTTCGTGGAGGAAAGGACTGTAAACCGCTGGTATCACCGACAAGCAGGAGTAGTGCCGTCATCGACATCGCTTCTTAACAGAGGGACCAAAAGAACACAGCTCCCCCCCAACTGACAGACTACCTCTTATGCTACAAAAACTGCAAACTGGGTGAAAGTGTTCCAGATAACCCAGATCACCACAAGTTGCAAGTGACTGTTAATTTAGTACAACTTACACCACAAATTATCACAGACTGCTTAGCTCATTCTGTATTACGGCCTACTGCTTTACTGTATCACTAAAACCCTGAAACCACGTGACTTTGGCTACAGCATGTGCCCCCTGCAGACAGGACTACTCTAGTATTTCATTTCAAGCCTCTTCGTGCTTCAAAGAAACTTGCTTCACCAGACTAGTTCACCATCTTTAGGGGTTCAACTTCTGCTGAAGTCTGCTTCCTCCTCTTTCTTCAGTTTTGGCCAATTCTTGCCTTCATCCTTTTTTTTTAAAGAGACCTTAAGCAGTTTAACATCACTCAAAGAAGCAATCTTTCTGGGACTATACCATCTTGAGAAAATCTTGCTCTTACACAAGGAGGGATCTGAACCTTAATGTGCACCAAGTAGGGCCCCATCAAGAGTGCAGAAGATTTGTCAACATTCTTTAAAGAGATACAAAAGAAGACACTGTTTATAACAAAAGTATCTGTCACGATCACGCCCCTGACCTTCTCACCCAAACTCGTGACCGAAGGGCTAGCTGATCTGAAACCACGATGTGACGTGTGTAACAATGCCACACCCACCTGCACCCTGCACAACGATTTTCCAGCTAATGGATACAGATTGATGTACCGGCAGCCTGAGCGATTGTTACTGGGTCAGGTTAATTACGCAATTAACCCTTCACACTGCCACCACCTTCTTTTTGTACAGAGAAAGAGGAAACTCAGCATTATCAGCTATACCACTATAATGATTGAGATAATCGTCTGTATAAAAAACGGTTATACAGAGGTTTAAACAACCACAGTAGTGTCTTTTTAGAGGCAGGAATTCGTGAGTTGCAATACAGAGCTATAGAAACAGTTCAACACTTTCAGAAGGAAAGATTTATTACTAAAAGGTCAAACAGGAGCAACAAAAATATTTACAGAACAAAGATGTAACTAAGATATATATCTCCTAGATTGTAAGCTCGAAAGAGCAGGGCCCTCAATCCCCTCATGTTTTGCATTGTATTGTTATTGTTCTGTCACATGTTCTGTCCCCCTTTGTAATGTACAGCGCTGAGCAAACTATCGGCGCTTTATAAATACTGTATAATAATAATAATATACATATACAAAGAAACATAGCACAGAGAAGAGGTATCAGAGAGAGGTGAAAGGGTTAAAGTACTTGCCAAAGTCCTGGGTTAGCAGATCCAAGTTTCAGAGCAGAAGGGTGCTTTGATCTCCCTATGTTACGATGGAAAAAAATGGGAGAATTCTTCAACTTCTTCCTCTTAGGCCTCACAGCCTGTTTTAAAGTCCCCAGCAGGGGGGTGCCTCTGCAGTCAAGGGCCAATCTCCACTTAGGACGTGGAAATATGGGTGGATGCCTCAACTAGTGCAAAAATCTCCCATAACCCATATTTGCCTATAACTTTTCATCTGCACAAGTGACAGTCCACCCGTGGGTAGATTATTATGCAGACAAGTCTGAGGATTAATTAGATATAAATTGAGTGACCCATCAAACTGTTCGTCTGCTCATTGGCCATCTGGCAAGGTGTCCGGTTTTTATGTACATCTCTCATATTCCAAGATATGAGACATAGGGGACAAATGTATTTACCAGAAGTTATCTGATTCTGTCACCTACACAGAGTTAGGTTGTATGAGGTTAGATTCTCTTTCAACTCCTGGGAAAGCTTGCCTTATCTCTTAGGAGGTGTTACAATTGGCAGGTTCTGTGGACAGAGAAACTCCAACTCTCTTGGGGGCTTTTACAGCTCCTATGACCCTCCTGTGACATTCCTAACTCACACACATACTGGCCACATGTCGCTGGGCCTCTCAGGAAGGGAGGGGAGAAATGGATACGCTTATCAAAATGGAGTCTGCGTCCTTCACTGTGTGTTGCACACGTTTGCAACAGTATTCATCTATTCAAGGGTTAAACCCGGTCACCAGCAACTGAGAACCCAAAAGTGAGTTAGGCCGACATCTTGATTGTTCACTTCAGCTCACTATCTCAGAAACTAGTGTCAGGGCAGTGTCAGAAGACAACTGGTGCATGTGCTAATGCACAGATTCAGGGTCATTGACAGCTAGTTGAGTGTACACGCTAGTTTGTTCAAACATGCTGACTCATGTGCACATGCTAATCCTTTTGGGCCATTGTACGTTTTCTGGGTGTGTGTGTGGGCATGCATGCTTAATAATAATAGACTTGGCGTCTTGTGCATTTCACTGTCTTACATTAGTTTTGTATGGTTTAGCAACACTCTGTGGCCAGAGACCATACCTACCATACTCAAGAGCCCCCACACACAGAAGGACCACATCTTCTATCCAACTAGTGACTCCTGTTCTGGCACGGACTACAGAGTCATTTCAGGGAGAGTAGTGCTAGAAACTCATTCACCTTCACAAGTTTTACAGACACCCACAGTACGCTTACTGTTATTCAGCATGAAGGCAAAGAGTGGAGCCACCACATTTACCCATGGGACCTTTTACTTCAAGTTTCCTAAGATATTTCTGTACCGCAGAAGACCCTATGATGGAGGCCCTACCACACAATGGCGTGAGGATGTCATGTGTACAGTGGATATAAAAAGTCTACACACCCCTGTTAAAATGTCAGGTTTCTGTGATATAAAAAAAATGAAACAAAGATAAATAATTTCAGAACTTTTCCACCTTTAATGTGACCTATACACTGTACAACTCAATTGAAAAACAAAACTGAAATTTTTTTTTTTTGGGGGGGGGGGGGGTGAGTAAACATAAAAAACTAAAATAATGTGGTTGCATAAGTGTGCACCACCTCTTATAACTTGGGATGTAGCTGTGTTCAGAATTAAGCAATCATATTCAAAATCATAAATAGGAGTCAGTACACATCTGCCATCATTTAATGCGCCTCTGATTAACCCCAAATAAAGTTCAGCTGTTCTAGTAGGTCTTTCCTGACATTTTCTTAGTCGCATCCTACAGCAAAAGTCATGGTCCATAGAGAGCTTCCAAACCATCAGAGGGATCTCATTGTTAAAAGGTATCAGTCAGGAGAAGGGTACAAAAGAATGTCCAAGGCATTAGATATACCATGGAACACAGGGAAGACAGTCATCATCAAGTGGAGAAAATATGGCGCAACAGTGACATTACCAAGAACTGGACATCCCTCCAAAATTGATGAAAAGACAAGAAGAAAACTGGTCTGGGAGGCTGTCAAGAGGCCTACAGCAACATTAAAGTGTTACTAAACCCACAGCAGTAAAATCAGTCTGTATATGCAGTAAAACATGCTTGTTATACTCATTGTCGAACCTAAGAGGTTAATCCTTTGCATAGTGTAAAAAGGATCCTTTTTTCTCTGTTCCTCCCCTTTTTCAAGCGACCACCTCTTATCTCCTGATAAGACAGACTGAACTGTAGGCATTTGCACATGCTCAGTTTGGTGTGTATTGCTAAAGAGTTTCTTTTTCATGGGAGAGTGCATGTGATCAGCACAGGGCCAATCAGCACTGGTCAAACAGAGGTCAGGGGTTTTTCATCCTCCTGGAGCAGAAAGAAAACTCCCTCTACAAGCTTTAGCTAGTGCTGGGCTGGACACAGATAGAAGTCACAAGACTGCTCTAACACCTGATGTGAAAAGGTATTTAGCAGTTTATATTTAATAAAATAATTGCACTTCCATGTTCTGTGTACTGTGGGAGACCAGATATAGTGGATGCAGGGTCCTGGGTTTAGTAACACTTTAAGGAAGCTGCAGGAATATCTGTCAAGTACTGGCTGTGTGGTACATGTGTGATAACAATCTCCCATATTCTTCACATGTCTGGGCTATGGGGTAGAGTGGCAACACATAAAGCCTTTTCTTACGAATAAAAACATCAAAGACCCACTAAATTTTGCAAAAACACATCTGAAGTCTCTCAAAAGCATGTGGGAAAATGTGTTATGGTCTGAGGAAACCAAGGTTGAACTTTTTGGTCATAATTCCAAAAGATATGTTGGAGTCAAAAGAACACTGCACATCACCAAAAGAACACCATACCCACAGTGAAGCATGGTGGTGGCAGCATCATGCTTTGGGGCTTTTTTTCTTCAGCTCAAAACTGGGGCCTTAGTCAAGGTAGAGGGAATTATGAACAGTTCCAAATACCAGTCAATATTGGCACAAAACCTTCAGGCTTCTGCTAGAAAGCTGAACATGAAGAGAAACTTAATTTTTCAGCACAACAATGACCCAAAGCATAACATCCAAAGCAACAAAGGAATGGCTTCACCAGAAGATTAAAGTTTTGGATTGGCCCAACCAGAGCCCAGACTTGAATCTGATCGAAAATCTGTGGGGTGATCTGGGCTGAGGGCTGTGCACAGGAGATCTCTCGCAATTGGACAGATTTTTGAGTGTTTTTGCAAGGAAGAGTGGGCAAATATTGTCGAGTCAAGATGTACCATGCTGATAGACTCATACCCAAAAAAAGTGCTGAGTGCTGGAATAAAATCAAAAGGCACTTCAACAAAGTATTAGTGCACACTTATGCAACCATATTATTTTAGTTTTTTGTTTTTACTTCCCTCCACCTAAAAGATTTCTGTTTGTTTTTCAATTGAGTTGTACAGATTATAGGTCAGAATTAGCCTGTGTTCATACTTCTGTGTATTCTTGTGCAAATCACATGAGAATTCTGTGCGGTGCGATTTGAGCCATACATTTTGTGCAGGACCCTTTTTTTGGTCCACACTAGAATCGGATTGCATGGGTACAGTTGCAAGAAAAAGTATGGTGAACCCCTTGGGATTACGTGGAGTTTTGCATGAATTGGGCATAAAATGTGCTCTTAACGTCATCTAAGTCACAACAATAGAAGAACACAGTCTGCTGAACATAATACTACACAAACATTAGATGTTTCCATGGTTAAATTGCACATAACATGTAAACATTCACAGTGCAGGGAGGAAAAAGTACGTGAACCTTTGGACTTAATAACTGCTTGACCCTCCTTTGGCAGCAATAACCTCAACCAAACGTTTCCTGTAGTTGCAGATCAGACCTGCACAATGATCTGGAGTCATTTTGGACCACTCCTCTTCACAAAACTGTTTCAGTGTAGCAATATTCTTGGGATGTCTGGTGTGAATCGCTCTTAAGGTCATGCCACAGCATTTCAATCGGGTTGAGGTCAGGACTCTGACTGGGCCACTCCAGAAGGCGTATTCTGTGCTGTTGCAGCCATTGTTTTGTTGAATTACTTGCATGCTTTGGGTCATTGTCCTGTTGCATCACCCATCCTCTGCGGAGCTTCAGTTGGCTGTGTTCTTCTATTGTTGTGACTTAGATGACATTCAGAGCACATTTTATGCCCAATTCATGCAAAACTCCACGTAATCCCAAGGGATTCACCTACTTTTTCTTGCAACTGTATTCATACCCATGCGATCTGATTCTGCACATCGCGCCGCATTTTGCGAACCGATTTCAGGGTGTTGTTAACATACACGCCCGCAGCGGTTCGCATGAACGGGATGCAATTGTGATGCGGTGTGGAATGCGCACAGAAACCACTGCAAATTCTGCACCGCATCAGTGTGAAAACAGGCTAAAAAGGTAGGAAAAGTTCTGAAATAATTTATGTTTGTCTCATTTTTTTACATCACAGAAACCTGACATTTTAACAGGGGTGTGAAGACTTTTTATATCCACTGTAGGTGCTATAGCATCAACCAAGTTTAAAAGATATAATCTAATGTATAGGGTAAGAGGAATAGTAGTTATTGACTGAACGCAGGCCAGGATGTCTACCCAATATCTTGGCTGGGCAATCCCAGAAAACATGTATGAAATCATCTTTACCATGGGAGCAACACCAACAGGAGGAGGATAGATCCCTATAAATTTTAGCCATATTTACAAAAATCAAATAAACCCTATGCAAAAATTTATATTGTATAAATTGATCTCTGGCTGATACTACAGTCACCCACATTGCTCAGCACGTAACAATCTACCTATTTCCGGAATAGGTATTTATAAATAATGGACAATGGCTTAGTAGGGTCCTCACCCAGCAGCATTAATTCAAGGCTGGTTGGCTGGAAGGGGGCTAAGCGACTTTTAAATTGTGCCTGAAAGGTATGCTTAAATTGTACGTAATAAAAGAAATAAAAGTTGGGGAGCTGATACAAAGATTTTAACTGATTGAAGGACAATAAGACCCCATTTTGCACAACATGAAGTTTATTCATTCTAAATCTGGTGGAAAATTATGGTTCCACCATAGTGGAGAGTGCAGAGACAGGGGAAAAGGACACCAAACTCCCCCCATTGAGACACTATCCAGGCTCTAATGACTGATCTCATGGAGCAGGTCTGAGTATGTGGAGACCTCAGCCCCCTATATACTGTATCAGATGGGCCAGTGCTTCAGGAACCAACTACCGCTGCCTATAAAGTGCGGAATTGTCCTAAGGGAGGGTTAGCCATTGATGTGCAAAGACCAGTTCACCAGCCCAAAAAAATGTAGAATTTAGGTACTGGCAGTCCCCCTTCCTTACCAGCCACCTCCACTTGCAAAAATCGCTGTCACTGGTTATCACCACTCACACACACAAACTGGCTGCTCCTCCATCTTGACATATTATGCCTCATAACTATAATGTCTACTCAGTCTTTAGACAGGTGCTCTTTTCATACACTATGAGTTAACACACCTGATTTCACAATCCCAAACCCTTACATATACCCAGTGAAGCGACTGACCTTAGATGATATACAGAGATGAAACAAATTCTCCCACATAAGTTGTACCTGTTTATCTATAACTTTATTTTCCTTGCAGCCATTCAAACTGCACAATTCACACAGGCTCTCTCAGGAAATCTCATCAGAAGTGACTCATGCTGATAGCAGAGAAATGAGGCAGCGGAAAGCAATGACACTTAGTACTCTAGATTGAAGCAAGTGCACACTATAGAGGGATATGCTTTGTTCATATTTCATGTGTAGCACTACCCCCTTAGGAGTTGCTGGATTATTTTCAGGCTCCCTGTTGCTCTGGACCCCTCTCTGAAAGCCCAACCCCTGCTAACGCTACAGTACACTACACACTGGAATAAATTACCACCAGGAAGTAAATTCACACACTGATTGGAGTATACTGGTAAGAGGTTTATAGCAGATTTAAATGTAGCTTGATTACACAGCATAAACAAAGTCAGCATATGCAGTGTCAGCTGTTACTTGTGTCAACTTTAAATGAAGAAAAAGACACCACTTATCACAGAGCCACAAATAGTGTTAGCAGGCCTACTTTTCAGAAACTAACTCAAGACCTTCAACCTGAGGTGGCTTTATAGTCCCCAGTGAGCAACAGGAACTATCAAAACAGGCAAGGCTAGCTCACTTTGGGCCCCCATGACCTGATGGCAGAGTTGTAGCCTGAAATAAAAGAGCTTTTTACCCCTGAAGTAACCAATGCCCCTTTAAGGGCAGTGAAGAGTCATCTGCGTGCATGATGGGGCCCAGTTGGTGCAAATGAACTGCTTCACTCCCATGCTGGACTCACCACATAATCTGGCTCTCCCTTGTGTATGTCACATAAGAAGTGAGTCATAATACAGGGGAAGACCCATAATAGCACAAACCCTAATCTCTGCAAGATTAAACTGCAACTTCAAGTAGGCACCTGCCTATTCCTAGTTTGAGTTTAGCTAGACCCTGACTATGGCTTAGCCCTGCTGACCTATTGGTGTGATCTGAGCTTGTCCCCTGATTCTGACTCTGCCAGGTGGTCTGTTGTGTAGATTTTTGATACTCACCCTCCCAGAGGATCCAGCATTGTCCCACTGAGATCCTCTTGTTCTATGCCACCTCTTGGTCCCTTGCCGCCATATTGATGATTACATTATTAAGCGGTCCATCTGTATGCCTCTCCCTCCTTTCTGAATTAAGCGCCTTGACTCCTGAGATATGGGATGTGCACATCCTTTGCCTAGGCGAATTACGTGGGGGGGGGGGGGGAGCTGGGCCACACTTTTTATAAACCAAAGAGTAAATAAAAAAGCAAAAAAAAAAAAAAAAAAAAAAAATCATCCCTATCCTTCTAGCGGTGGGGAGGAAGGGTGCATAGGAGAGAAGCGTTTTGTGAGGGTAAAGATCTACTTTAACTACTGACCACTGCTTGACCAGACCAAGCTTCCAGCTTGCTGTTTGTTCTTGTGTCCCAGCCAGTTACCTTCTTCTCGATCTGCACAAGCACCTCACAACCAAGAATTCCATCAGAAAGAAGCTTCTGGGGACTGGACTCCTGGCACGTATGCCACTCTGAGCCCTCTACCTCCCTGTGTTACATCCAGGGGTGTCTGAACCAGAGGTGTAAGGGTAGCCCTCTTGTCTTTTCACCTCCAGCCAGTGATAACTAGATTCATTTAGATCTCCTTAATTTACCCTGAATGCATTCTCATGGATGGTTGGATGAGAAAAATGCAAAAGAAAAAATACCAAAATAGCATAATACTGTTAAAAACTATTCAACTACTCAAGTGATGCTCCAAATGCACTCACATTTTCAAACTGAATAAAAAGCCTTTTTGTATATAAATCAGGACTCCTCAAACATGTTCCAATAGCTCCTCTGACAATTCCAGCTAGGCAGACACAATTGTGTCATCACATCACTTGAGTACTAAATAGTTTTTAACAGTATTACGCTATTTTGGTATTTTTTATTTTGCATTTTTCTCATCCATCCATCCATGAGAATGCATTCGGGGTAAATTAAGGAGGAACCATAAGCGAAGGCTTGAGAATAACTAGCTGGTCATAAAGTACCCCTATCCATCCATCTGTCCATTCAGGAGTGAGAGCTTGGAGGAAGATAAGGGTGGATTACCATCTGCATGTGGGAGATCAAATTACCCTATGGAAATTGGGGTTTAATTACTTTATGTGAGTGTAAGGACGGTGTTTTTTTTTGCATTTTTTTTTTTATAAAAAACTGAGTTTTCTATCCATTTATATACGGATTTTTCCAATCCTGTAAGCTTTACCTTACACATTAGCCATGTGTGGGGAACTGTGACAAACGCTTATGCAAAATCCAAGTATACCACGTCCACCGCCACCCCTCTGTCCAAGGTTTTGTTCCCCTCCTCATAATAAGAAATCAGATTTGTTTGACAACTTCTGTCTTTCATGAATCCATGCTGTCTGTTGCTTAAAATACTTTTTTCCAGCAAGAACTCATCTATGTGGTCTTTTATTGAACTCTCCAGTATCTTCTCAACTATAGAAGTTAAACTAACAGGTCTATAATTACTTGGTAAAGATTTTGACCCCTTTTTAAATATTGGCACTATATATTGGCCTTACGCCATCCAGTGGTACTATGCCAGTCATTAAAGAGTCCCTAAAAATTAGAAACAATGGCTTTGAAAGGAACCGTGGGTATATGCCATCCGGTCCAGGTGCTTTATTCACCTTTAATCTATCTAAATATTTCTGGATCATATCAATTGTGAGCCAATGTGGATCATCTGGAGCGGTGTCAATACCAATACCCATTATAGACAAGAGCTCCCCCATGCTCCTTTGTATACACAGAGCTGAAGAAGGTATTTAATAAATTTGCCTTCTCTTTGTGCCCAGTCACCCACTCTAGATTATTTTGTAAAGGGCCTACATGATCGGACCGGACATTTTTACTATTAAAATATTTGAAGACTTTTTTGGGGTTTGTCCTGCTATCTTTTGCAATCCGTCGTTCGTTTTCAATTTTTGCAGCCTTGATTTCCTTTTTTGCATATTCTGTTATATTCTTTGTAATGTTTAAACAATGATCGCGTTCCTTCATTTTTATATTTGATAAAAGCTCTTTTCTTATTATCTTTAGTTTTTTTAACTTTGGTCGTAAGCCACGTAGGTTTGATTTTTAGCCTTTTAAACTTGTTGCCCATGGAAATATATTTTGCAATGTGTTCACCTACAGTCTTTTTGAAGAACTCCCATTTCTGTGTTGTGTTCATTGAGGCCAATATTCTCTCCCAGTCTAAGTCTTAGAGAGCAGCTCTCAGCCTTGGAAAATTTACTTTCATAAAATTGAGCATTTTATTTTTCCCATATGTGCTTGATGTTTACAGCTAACAATAAATGAAATCATGTTATGATCACTGCTACCCATATGTTTGTTTACATGGACATTCATAATAAGCTCTGCATGGTTTGAGATTACCAGGTCCAGCAGAACATAATTTTAGTTTGGGCCTCTATGAACTGTACCATAAAATTGTTCTGTAGTAGGTTTAAAAATTTTTTCCCTTTAATTGTTCTTGCAGTACCATTACTCCAGTCAAAATCCCTCATTACTATCACCGTCCCAGCCCTTGCAGCCCTTTCGATCTGTGCAAGGAGCTGAGTCACCACCTCCTCATTAACACTGGGAGACCTATAACAAAATCCAATGATTGCCTTTGTAGTATGCACCCCCATGTGCAGTTCCACCCATAATACTTCAGCCTCATCACACTCTCCATCAACTAGGTCCTCTTTCACACTTGCTCTGAGATCACTTCTCACATAGAGACAGACACCACCACCTTTTCTATTTACCCTGTCTCTCCAAAAGAGAACATAGCAAGGAATATTAATGGCCCAGTCATGTGAAGAATGAAGCCAAGATTCAGCAATACCAGTTAAATCATAGTTCTGTTCATGCAGAAGGCAGACTTCTGGCATTGGTGAACAAACAATTTAATTCATTGACACCTTGTGCACAAGTATTTTGCATATTTTTATTTTCATACAAAGGGTACCAATTCCAATAGTTGTTTGTAACTTGGGAACCTTCTTACCATCTGCCATTGCCCTCCCCCTATCTTTCCCCATTCCACCCACCAATAAGTACTGACCCCTGTCTGATCTGTCTACCCCATTATAATCTAATTCTCCCTCCTCCCTTGATCCTTGTTTAAATAGTCCTCCAGCCTCCCCATAAACCTGTCCCCTAGCACAGCAGACCCCCTCCCATTTAGGTGTAAACAATCTCTAGCATATAGGCTGCACCCCAATGAAAAGTCAGCACAGTCCTCTAGAAACCCAAATCCTTCCCTCTTACACCAGGTCTTTAGCCATGCACTGAGTTCTCTAATCTCCCTCTGTGTTTTCCGAGTTGTGCATGGCACAGGTAATATTTCAAAGAATATCACCTTGGAGGTCCTTTCCTTCAGCTTGCAGCCTAGTTCTTTAAATTGATTCTTAAGGAGCCTCCACCTTCCATGTATTCTGTCATGGTTTCCAACATGGACCAAGACAGCTGGGTCATGCCCAGCCCCTCCCAGTAATTTATCAACCCGGTCCACCATATGCCGAACCCTGGCACCAGGGAGACAGCAAACCATTCAGTTGAGGCGATCCTGGCAACAAATTATTCTATCAATCCTTTTGATTATTATTATTATTATTACTACGAGTTTATATAGCGCCAAAGGGTTTGCTCAGCGCTGTACAATAGGGGGGACAATACATGGCACAGTACAACAACAACAAACAACGTACGAGGGGTAAGAGGGCCCTACTCTTACGAGCTTACAATCTAGGAGGGAGGGGGTAAAGGTACAGTAGGAAGTGGCTGAGGGGGATGAAGTGGTGGGAGGAATGAGGGAGGATGGCCGTTAGGTGAGGGTGGGGTAGGCTTCCCTGAAGAGATGGGTTTTGAGGGAGCGCGCCTGAATGTGAATAGGGAAGGCGACAGTCTGATGGATTGGGGCAGTGAGTTCCAGAGGATGGGGGAGGACCTGGAGAAGTCCTGCAGTCGTGCATGGGAGGAGGAGACCAGGGAGCAGGATAGAAGGAGGTCCTGTGAGGAGCGAAGGGTACGGGTAGGGTGGTACTTGGTGATCAGGTTGGTGAGGTAGTCAGGGGCAGTGTTGTGAACGGCTTTGTAGGTCAGGGTTAGGAGTTTAAATTTGATGCGTTGGGCAATCGGGAGCCAGTGGAGGGAGAGGCAGAGGGGGGTGGCAGAGGTGGAGCGGGTGGTGAGGTGGATGAGTCTGGCAGCTGAGTTCAGGATGGTCTGGAGCGGGGAGAGCCTGCACTTGGGTAGGCCAGTGAGGAGGATTTGCAGTAGTCAAGGCGTGAGATGATGAGGGAGTGTACTAGAAGTTTGGTGGTGTCTGGGGTGAGGAAGGAGCGTATCTTGGCAATGTTGCAAAGATGGAGCCTGCATGTGTTTGTGAGTGATTTGACATGCGGTTGGAGGGAGAGGTTCGCGTCAAGAATGACGCCAAGGACTTTGGCTTGCGGGGCGGGAGTGATAGTGGAGTTGTTGGTGATGATGGATAGGATGGGGGGGGGTGTTGGCAGGGGGGAAGATGAGGAGCTCGGTTTTGGAGAGGTTGAGTTTGAGGAAATGTAGCGACATCCAGTCTGAGATGTCATTTAGGAGGTGGGTGATGCGGGCGGAGATAGTGGGGGTGAGGAGAGGGGTGGAGAGGTAGATTTGGGTGTCGTCAGCGTAGAGGCATAGTTGAAGCCGTGAGAGTGTATGAGTTTGCCCAGGGAGGAGATGTAGATGGAGAAGAGAAGGGGTCCAAGGACAGAGCCTTGGGGGACCCCAACAGAGAGGGGAGGGAGGGGGAGGTGGCACCATTGTAGGTGACACTGAAGGAGCGTCGGGATAGGTAGGATGAGAACCAAGAGAGAGCAGTATCTCCGATGCCAAGGGAGAGTAGTTTATTAAGGAGGAGGGGGTGGTCAACTGTGTCGAAGGCCGCAGAGAGGTCCTGGAGAAGGAGGACAGAGTAGTCGCCCTTGGCTTTGGCGTTGAGTAGGTCGTTAGTGATTTTGAGGAGGGCAGTTTCAGTGAAGTGTAGGGGACGGAAGCCGGACTGTAGAGGGTCAAGGAGGTTATTGTCTGTAAGGTGGGCGCTTAGGCGATCGTAGACTATGCGTTCAAGGAGCTTGGAGGTGAGTGGCAGCAGGGAGATGGGTCTGAGGTTGTTGGGGTCCGCGGGATCCAGGGAGGGCTTTTTGAGGATGGGGGTGATATGCGCGTGCTTTAGGGGGGAGGGGAATACGCCAGTAGAGAGGGAGAGATTGAAGATGTGGGTGAGGAGCGGATGAGGGAAGAGGGGGGTGACCGGAGGAGTTGAGAGGGGATAGGGTCCAGGGGGCAGGTAGTGAGGCGGGCTTTTGAGAGGACTTTGGCGACTTCCTCAGTAGTGACAGGGCTGAGGGAGTGCAGTGCGGGGGGGTTATAGTGGGCGGGGCATTGGGAGAGGAGGGGGGGGCAGTGCGGTTGTGAGGGCAGAGGAGGGGGGAGATGAAGGGGTGACGGGGGCGAGGAGGCTAGGTGGGGAGGTAGATGCAAGTTGACGATGTCCTTACGGATAGCGTCAATCTTGTTGTGGAAATGGGTGGCAATCTCGTGGGCGGTGAGAGAGGTACTGAGTGGAGGAGGGGCGGGGAGAGCAGGGAGTTGAAGGTGGAGAAGAGTCGGCGGGGGCAGGAGGAGAGGGTGTTTATTAGGTTAACAAAGTAGGCCTGCTTGGCGGCGTGGAGGGAGGAGGTGTAGATAAGAAATGCAGATTTGTAGAGGGAGAAAGTATGAGGGGACCTGGTTTTGCGCCACAGTCTCTCCAGTGCGCGACTGCGACGTTTGAGGCGTTTAGTGCTGTCGGTCTGCCAGGGTTGAAGCGGTCTGGGTTTGATGATGCATGTGGTTAGGGGTGCCAGAGAGTCTAGGGCAGCTGACAGTGAGTCATTGTACAAGGTGGTTGGCTATGTCAGGACATGACAGTGGGAGGATGCTGTCGTGTAGGCAGTTGGCAGCAGAGTGGAGGGGGGCCGGGTTCAGGTTGCGGAGGTTGCGGCTGGTGATGGTTTGGCGTTTTTGAGGGGGGGAGTTGGGGGAAGGGGAGATGGAGAAGGTGATGAGGTGGTGGTCGGAGAGAGGGAAGGGGTGTTTGAGAACTGGTTGAGGGTACAGAGGTGGGAGAAGACAAGGTCCAGGGTGTTCCCTCCGAAGTGGGTGGAGGATTGAGTGTGCTGTGTGAGCGCGAAGGAGGAGGTTAGGTGGAGGAATTGGGAAGTAGCCGGGGTGTTGTCGTTGATGGGGATGTTGAAGTCCCCGAGGATGATGGTCGGTAGCTCAGAGGAGAGGAAGAAGGGGAGCCAGGCGGCGAAGTCATCCAGGAAGCGGGCTATGGATCCGGGAGGCCTGTAGATCACTGCGATCCTTAGGGGGGTGGGTGAGAAGAGTCGGATGCAGTGCGCCTCAAAGGAGGGGAAGGAAAGAGAGGGTGGGTTAGGGAGGACCTGGAAGGTGCTAAGCGGTGATAGGAGCAAGCCGACACCACCACCTCTGCGATCGCTCAGTCTTGGTGAGTGGGTCCAGATGAGACCTCCATGGGTGAGTGCCGCAGGGGAAGTGGAGTCAGTGGCCTGTACCCAGGTTTCGGTGACTGCTAGGAGGTTGAGGGAGCGGGAGATGAAGAGGTCATGGATGGCGGTAAGCTTATTGCAAACCGAACGGGCATTCAGGAGTGCAACCCGAGAGAGGGGGGATAGATATTGGGGAGGAAAGGTACATGTATGAGGTTGTGGGGGGTCGCGTCGGCTGGCGTGAGCAGGGGGGGCTCTAGGGGGGGGGTGAGGTGGTGAGGGGCCAGGGTTTGGGGAGATGTCCCCAGCTGATATGAGAAGGAGGAGGGTGAGGAAGGTGGCGTGGGAACGGAGGAGGTGTAGGAGCGCTTGGGTCTGAAAGTGGTGGCAAGTGGGTCAGCGGGGAAGTGGAGTAGCAGGAGGAGGTGGTGGGTGCCATAGTGGGGAGAGGGGAGAAGTGAGGGGGCGATATAGAGCTGCTTAGCGGGGGTGGGTGGGTAGAGGAAGGCGGTTTTAGGGATGGAGGAGAGGAGGACGAGGAGGAGGAGCGCGGGCGGCATGTTGGGGTGAGCGGGATGCAGGAAGGGTCGGGGTGGGTGAGGGGGTGCTGGTCAGGGATGGCGAAGCAGTGTCCGAAACGCCGTGGGAGGTGGCTGGTAGTCCCAGGTGGGGTGGAGGGCAGGGGATCCCTGGTGGGATGGTGGCCGTGCTATCCCTGGTGGGTTAGTAGCGATCCCTGGAGGGATAGTGGTTAAGGGTCCCTGGTGGTTAGGGTTTCCGGTGGATGGTGGGATCCCTGGTGGCTGGTGGTGGGATGGTGGTTGGGCTCCCTGATGGGTAGTGGGTGCCCCTGGTTGAGTACCTGATGTCCTGGAGCGTCGGGGTGGAGGTGGATCCCTCCTATGTTAGGAGGACCGTTGGTGGTGGTGGTAGCTTTCCCCGGAGGAGCGGAGGCGTCCCGCTGCGATTCCAGCCACGGCCGGCAGGAAACACCGCGGCTTCGGGTGCCGTGGTAGGCCTCAAGCCGTTTCGGACCGCCGGAGCTCCGCTGGAGGGACGGAGTGTCTGTGTCCCCTTCAGGGTGTTGGTGGGGACATCGGCAGCAGGCTCAGGGGCCCGGATGGCAGCGGATCGGGCGCGGGGGCACCGGAGCTGACGAGCACGTGGATGCTCCGGGCGAGCTGGTACCCGGTGGTCGGGATGGACCCAGGGCCAGTGAGGGGGGCCCTGGGGAGGCTGGCTGATCGGCGGGGACTGGGGAACAGAGCAGCGGCGGCCTGGGCTGATGCCCGGCGATCTGGGTCGGCCGCGCCAAAAAATCGAGGCCGCGGCTTCGGGTGCCGGGTAGGCCGCAAGTCCCGGAGGTCCGGGAAAAAGGTCCAGTGGCCTTACCTGGCTGATGAGCAGGGACCGAAGGATCGTGGGGCCCCCGTTAGGGTCCGCTGCTGCCCAGATGGCAGCGGTTTGGGGCCAGGGGAGCAGGAGCTCGCTGACGCACGTCCTTCTCGCCGGACGTCCCGGATGAAACTTGGTAGACGATGGGTTAAAGTGGCAGTCACTGGATCTCCTGGGAAACATGCAGTACATGTGGATTATAGAATCCCCTGCTACCACCAGCTGTCTAGGCCTTCCCACACTACCCTCACCACCCCTCCCAGATGGTCTGCCCTACCGGCTGTTAGGGATAGTAGTGACATTCAGGGCTGCTACCCCTGAGCTTGCCACCCCCACATCTTCACTCAACTTGGCAAATCTGTTTGGGTGCACAAACCCAGGGCCAGCCATCCTCTTCTGTGAGTCCCTACCACTCCATCTCATTACAGTAACTCATCTTCCTACCTGATAATCCTGATTAGCCCCTCCGCTCTCCACATCAATCCCATTAGCTACAGTTGCAAGAAAAAAGTATGTGAACCCCTTGGGATTACGTGGAGTTTTGCATGAATTGGGCATAAAATGTGCTCTGAACATCATCTAAGTCACAACAATAGAAGAACACAGTCTGCTGAACATAATACTACACAAACATTAGATGTTGCCATGGTTTAATTGCACATAACATGTAAACATTCACAGTGCAGGGAGGAAAAAATATGTGAACCTTTGGACTTAATAACTGGTTGAACCTCCTTTGGCAGCAATAACCTCAACCAAACGTTTCCTGTAGTTGCAGATCAGACCTGCACAACGATCTGGAGTAATTTTGGACCACTCCTCTTCACAAAACTGTTTCAGTGTAGCAATATTCTTGGGATGTCTGGTGTGAATCGCTCTCTTAAGGTCATGCCACAGCATTTCAATCGGGTTGAGGTCAATACTCTGACTGGGCCACTCCAGAAGGCGTATTCTGTGCTGTTGCAGCCATTGTTTTGTTGAATTACTTGTATGCTCTGGGTCATTGTCCTGTTGCATCACCCATCCTCTGCAGAGCTTCAGTTGGCGGACAGATGGTCATACGTTTTCCTGCAAAATGTCTTGATAAATTCTGGAATTCATTTTCCCATCAATGACAACAATCCGTCCAGGCCCTGAGGCAGCAAAGCAGCCCCAAACCATGATGCTCCCTCCGCCATGTTTTACAGTGGGGATGAGGTTTTGATGTTGGTGTGCTGTGCCTTTTTTTCTCCACACATAGTGTTGTGTGTGTTCTTCCCAAACAACTCAATCTTGGTTTCATCTGTCCACAGTATATTTTGCCAGTAGTGCTGTGGAACATCCAGTTGCTCTTTTGCAAACTTCAAACGTGCTGCAATATTCTTTCTGGACAGCAATGGCTTCCTCCGTGGTGTCCTCCCATGTACTCCATTCTTGTTTAATGTTTTCCTTATTGTAGATGTGTCAACAAAAATGTTAGCATGTGCCAGAGATTTCTGTAGGTCTTTAGCTGACACTCTGGGATTCTTCTTTACCTCATGCAGCATTCTGCGCTGTGCTCTTGCAGTCATTTTTACAGGACGACCCCACCTAGGGAGAGTAGCAACAGTGCTAAACTTTCTCCATTTGTAGACAGTCTGTCTTACCGAGGACACATGAACATCAAGGCTTTTGGAGATACTTTTGTAACCCTTTCCAGCTTCATGCAAGTCAACAATTCTTGATCGTAGGTCTTCTGAGAGCTCTTTTCTGCGAGGCATGGTTCACATCAGACAGTGCTTCTTGAAACCAGTAAACCCAAAACAGGTGTGTGTTTTTTAAGGGCAGGACAGCTGTCAGCAACACATCCAATATCATCACACTGATTGGAGTCAAGGTTGGCTCACTTCTGGCTCCAATTAGCTCTGGGAGAAGTCATTAAGCTAGGGCCTCACATACTTTTTCCTCCCTGCACTGTGAATGTTTACATGTTATGTGCAATTAAACCATGGCAACATCTAATATTTGTGTAGTATTATGTTCAGCAGACTGTGTTCTTCTATTATTGTGACTTAGATGACGTTCCGAGCACATTTTATGCCCAATTCATGCAAAACTCAACGTAATCCCAAGGGGTTCACATACTTTTTCTTGCAACTGTACCTCTTTCACGGTTGTCGGTTCTGCCCAGTGTTGCAACTTTCTCCTCCAGGTACCCAACGCGAGTTTCCAGAAGGGCAAGCCGCTCACATCGGTCACAGCGGTATCCATCCTGGAGCTGTTGCTCCATTGTTGCATACATGCGGCACACTGTGCACTGCACAAAACCTTCAACCCTGCTAGCACTCATATCCCAGTTACAATATTAATAGGAAATATCAGTTGTCACTTACAGGTTAGTAGATTCCTGTTATAATCTCCTGTTTTCCACTCCAGTTTTTTAACTCCACTTAAAAAAAATGTCCACTTGGTAGGTCCAGCAAGCAAAATACAGGCAAGCTCAGAGTGAGCTCTACAGCAAGTTATATAGCACCTATATCACCTGTGACCGATTACCCCTCCCCTTAATTAGCAGACTGAAGGAAAGCAAGGAAAGGAAGAAAAAAAAAAAGCTATCTAAAAAGTGACAGAAACTGTGATTAAAAAAAGTAAAAGCTTTTAGCAAGACCCAAAGAAGAAAATAAAACAACTACAAGCACCAGCAATCACCAGCAGTCAAAAGTACAACTTTTTCACTCTCCACTCAAATTTCCCACTCTTTTTAGCTATCAGCCAGCAAAAAATGCCATTCATTTTGGGCACTGGGGTACAGTATGTTATTCGTTTTTTGGAAGAATTGGCTTGTTTTTCATTTCATTTAATGTAATTTCATTTAACACACAACATTTAATGACATTCAAACACAACAGTGAGGGGAAATGTCAGGAAACTAGTGCAGCTAATGTGAATTCTTCTACAGTTACTGATAATTCCTCTGCAGCTAATGCTCGTTCACGTATACCAGCGCACAGACAAGCCCAGGCTAATATCCAGCGTGCACTGACACGGTCCATTTCTATGCGCCATCGCGCTTCGCCGTGCAAGTCTTCCCACATTGGCGCAAAGCTGCCTATTTAAATTAGACTCTGCTGTATGTACTAATCGCTGGATGTTCTTCAGCTTCCTGTGACCCGTGTTCCTGCTTGTACTGACTGATCTTCTGTTGCTGACCCGGCTTGCTCCTGACCTTGCTCTGTGGATTCCGGATTCTGACCTCGGCTTGCCTTAGACTACTCTCTGCCTGATCTCCTAGTGCTGACCTCGGCTTGCCTCTGATTATTCTGTGCCTGATCTCCTAGTGCTGACCTCGGCTTGCCTCTGACTACTCTCTGCCTGATCTCCTAGTGCTGACCTCGGCTTGCCTCTGATTATTCTGTGCCTGATCTCCTGGTGCTGACCTCAGCTTTCCTCTAACTATTCTTTGCCTGATCTCCTGGTGCTGACCTCGGCTTGCCTCAGATTATTCTCTGCCTGATCTCCTGGTGCTGACCTCGGCTTTCCTTTTCTCTGACTATTCTTTGCCTGATCTCCAATGCATTAGGTGTGAACCTAGACTTAGAGAGAAGGCACTTCCGCTTTTTTCACCTAGGAAAGAAGAATGGACGTTTGCCTCCCACCCACAACCTCCTGAGATATGTCACTGTCCCAGGAGGCTGCGGGACCAGTCTGCAAATGCCGTGCATCTCTACACAGTGGGGATCTGACTGTTAAACATCAGGAGGTCACAGCCAGCTTCCCATAGCCAAGATGGTGGCACTGGGAACCCGAAGCCTGGCAAAGAACTGGCTCTACTGAAGACAGCGCTGGACTACTGGACTTGTAAGTGTCAGCAGCTATAGTATTTGTACCTGATTACTTATTTTTAAAGAACTGAAGTTCCACATTAACCCCCTACCATTCCCGAGGTGTAAACAATCTCCTCCCAGCAAGTTCCCTGTGTTAAAGGGATGTTAATTTAAGTCCTGGGTTTGGTGCTGCACCACAATCAGGAAATCACTTTGATTTTCATGGGTAAGTTGCATATTGGTGTGGGGGCCTATTATAGTATGGCAAGGATGGGATATGAAAAAACTCATGGCTGTTTGCTTACTTTTTGTAGAGCTGGCCCTGGACTGTCTAATAGAAATGATTTAGACATCTATAAATCTACATTTATGAGCAATAAAAACTGTACCCCCCATGTGTTCTAGGCTCATCTGTGCCCTGTGGGAGTCTGGGACCTCAAAGCATGGCTTTAGGATAAGGAGCACAGAGATGTCAGACTCCCACCCATAAGGAGTCTGTTCCTCATTATCCTCTGTATGCAACGAACCTGAAAGCACTTCCAGGTTCAGATCTGCAAAGTATAGATGGTTATGGCTGGCAATCAGCACTTGTTCCTTTTTTGTTTTTATTAATATTTTATTAAGTTTCACATTTCATCTATTCCATCAATTAAAAAAAAAATCAACATCTCTTATTCATCTATTTTCACCCAAAATACAAAAATACAAAACTCCCCCTTCCCCCCACCCTATCCCAATCAAAACCTCCCCTTCCCCTCCTCTCCCCTCTCTTTTGGAGTCCTAGGGTTTTCATCCACTCCTGTTTCCTATATGCTTTCAATTAGTTTAACCTTCTTATACTCCTCCCATTTTTTCCATTTCTCACGAAAACACTCCATTATATCCTCATCTATATGGTATAGTTCCTCCATTCTATATATCTGATCCCCTTTCTTATCCAATCTGTTGTTTTTGGTACTTCTTGTTCCCTCCAAAATTTAGGAATCAAACTTTTTGCTGAGTTAATATAGTGCAATAACCGAGAATTTTTGTATTTTTCAACCGTTAACTCTGTTCCATGTAAATGACATATCCCTGGGTCCTTTGATATTTTTATCCCAGTTATTTCCTGTATCT
Organism: Staurois parvus; assembly: GCA_951230385.1. Lineage (NCBI taxonomy): Eukaryota > Metazoa > Chordata > Amphibia > Anura > Ranidae > Staurois > Staurois parvus. The sequence goes on along the minus strand of CATNWA010021477.1, from coordinate 734,229 downwards.
GGTGGATTATTTCTTCCCAATATTTTTGGATTTTATAACACTCCCACCAAATGTGACCCACTGTGCCCTGTTCCCCACATCCCCTCCAACACAAAGATGATTTATCCCTGTTTTGTTTATGTACTATATTTGGTGTCATATACCACCTTGCTAAACATTTATAATCAGGGGCGGACTGACCATTCGAGCACTCGAGCACTGCCCGAGGGCCCGGGGTCAGTAGGGGGCCCCATGAAATGCCCCTGGTACCTTTTATAGGCTTTTTTGAGTGTGGGCAAGGACACAGGGGCCCCATGATCCCCTATTGCCCGGGGGCCCCCATGAGTTGTCAGTCCGCCTGTTTATAATTCATCTCTACATCTTTCATACTTACATTACCGTGTGTTAACTTTAAAATATAAATTTATTTTTATTTCTCTTCCTCTATCCTTAATCCTAATTCTCTTTCCCATCTCTCCATATATGCGGGAAGCGAGTTTGTTGTTAACTTAGTAAAAATTTTATTTTCGAAGTTCCATGTTTCCCATCCCCCCATGTACTAAATAAAAGTTCAAATGGATTCCACTTTTCTTTCTTCCTTAAAGGCCTAGGGAGTTTTTCTATAAAATGTTTCATTTGTAAATACCGCCACTCATCTACTTTAGTGAACAACTCATCCAGGTGTGCTAAGATGGCGGCCGTACCGGATGTACATCACCGCAAAACCAGAAGCTGCGTCACGGCGTAACTACGCGTTGCGTCACTGTGACACGTGACTTCGTCAGGACCTGTTGAGGGGTCCACGGAAGGACCGCTGAGGATATCTACTGATACTGGGAGTAAGATCCTTCAGTGAAGGCGTGATGGCCCATTGGGTCGCAGAGTGAAGGTGAGGGGGCAATTTAGCCATAGGAGGAGTGTGTTGACTCCATCACTGGATATCATCCCCTGTGTTATCACCTTTTGCATGAGCTGATTTTGAGTGGAGCGTGAACATGAACCATTTATGAACTTTTGCATTAAGAGAATTAATATTTATTCTTTTTGGTCACCATAGTATGTACACCAATCACGTCTGTAGAGTGTGATTCAAGGGGGCCAGTATATGTTGTCACACATGTGTAGTGATTATTAAGTTACCAGTCCTGTAGTGGGAACAAGGACTATAGATCACTTACTTATTTGCACATATATTTTAAGAGCATATGTGGCATCAATTTTGACTATTCATCTATTTTTTTTGAGCATTTGAATGTTATTTGAGTTATTGGAATTATATTTCAGTAGCGCTGCACTATAAGATTTGTTTATTTCAGTTTACTGTATAAGGTATCAGTTTAGAGTGCTAGCAGCTTGTAGTTATAGGTATCCCATAGAGCGCAGGAGGAATATACATATATTTAATCAGAGACTTATGGCGGCGATCAGCGGCTTATGGCGGAACTGTGGGACTGTGGTGGACATTCTGACACTGGGGGGGAACTGACTTGGGGTCAGTGACATCCCCAGTGACACCAATATAGTGATCAGTGCAAAAAAAAAAACACTGACACTGTACTAATAGCACCGGGGAGGAAGGGGTTAACTTTTGGAGACAATGAAAGGGTTAACTGTGTGAGGGGAGTGTTTTACTAGGGGGGCGGGGGGGTGTGTACTGCTCTGTTACTCACTGTTCCGGGAGGCTGTGACCAGCGATCCCGGAACAGTGAGCTGAAAGCTGACAGGGAGGAAAGCTCCATTGAAAACAATGCAGCCTTCCTCTCTGTCAGTGATTGCTGGCAATCACCGGGCTCCGGCGGGTAATCACCGGACGACGGGATCTGGTGATTGACATCCGCGGCCGCAATCGGTGCAGCGGGTACGACGGGCGCGCGCGCCCCCTACCCCAGAATGCAGGATCACGTTTAAATATGTGATTCTGTGCATAGGGGCCGCCTTGTAGCAGTTTATTTACTGTGGGCGATCCCCTAGTGGTTAAGGGGCGTAAATCCTCTAGAGGGCAAGTGGTTAAAAAAAACCACACACACACACACACACACACACCTTACTTCCACCAATAAAAAAAAAAAGACAATGTTGTCTTTTTTATTGGTGGAAGAAGGATATTTATGCATGTATGTGATTTTTTTTTAAATACTGTTTTCATTCAATATTTGACATTTAGAAAGATATTTTGTATTAACCTAAAGTATAACTAAAGGAGAAACTTTTTTGTTTTTACAGTTTTGGATAGCGTGGAGAGGGATTAGAACACCTATTAAATTTTGGTTGCTGTCTTGTTGGGGAGATTTACCCTCTCTATTTGTCCTGTTTACCATTTTCATTGAAATTGCAATGAAAAGAAAATCTAAAATTTTGGGTTGCCCTCAGAAAAGTAATAGATGGGACATCTTCCAATGGGGACAAAGATGGCAAAAAACGTATAAAAAAAAAAACCTGACAGTTGTTATAATCATCCATTACTTTTGCCTTTAGTTATACTTTCAAGCAGTCTTTCTCAACCTTTTCAACACAGAGGAACCCTTGAAATATCTTCCATTCTCAGGAAACCCCTGCTAAAAATTACTATATCTACACCTCATGATACATTAGTGTGATGGTCAGTGGGAAGAATGTTCCTTACACTTGTGGTCACTGAGAAGAATTCCCCCCCCCCCTACAGATAGCTAAAAAGATCAATGATGTCAGTGGGAACTTGCAAGTGGGAAGATATAAATAGTTGCAAATGCGTGATTTTGCATTTCCGTGGTAGATGGTGTGTTCGCCGCCCTTCCTACGCTGCTTTTGGCTCCTGAGGATGTCAATCATTGGATCCCAGACAGCGATTCCAGGCTGGGACTCGGTGATTGTTGGCAAAGCTGAGAGGGGGGAGATCTGTGTGTAAACAACACAGATTTCTGTCCTGTCAGCATGGACGTGCTGCTTTCTCAGATCTGCTTAGTAAAACAGCACACAGTACACAATAAAAACACTCCCTAATACACAGTTAACCCTTTGATCGCTTCAGATGCTAACTCCTTTCTGCCCAGTGTCATTAGTACAGTGTCAGTGCTTTTCATTAGCACTGATCACTGTATTAGTATCACTGGAGATGTCAGTGGTAGTTCCCACCCAGTGTCAGAATGATCACCGTAGTTCTGCTATAACTTGCTGATCGCCACCATTACTGATATAAAAAAATATTGAAATAAAAATTCCAGTATATATACCGCCATTTGTAGATGCTATAACTTTCACGTAAACCAATTAATATACACTGATTGGGATTTTTTAGCAAAGATGTGTAGCCGAGTACATTTTGGCCTAAATTTATGACAAAATGTTATTTCTTAATTTTTTTTTATTGGTTTTATAGCAAAAAGTCAAAATGTATATTTTTTTTCAAAATTGTCAGTCTTTTTTTGTTTATAGCGCAAAAAATAAAAAAAAACGCAGAGGTGATCAAATACCACTGAAAGAAAGCACTATTTGTGGGGAAAAAAAAATGACATACATTTCATTTATGTACAGAGTTGCATGATCTCTAAGGTTACCACCTCATCCCTTTAACCACTTGGCCTCCAGAGGATTTACCACCCCCCTTCCTGACCAGGCCATTTTTTTGTGATAGGGCGCTGCATTACTTTAACTGACAATTGCGCGGTCTTGCAAGGCTGTACCCAAACAAAATTTACATACTTTTTTCCCCCACAAATAGAGCTTTCTTTAAATGGTATTTGATTGCCTGTGCGTTTTTTTTTTTACTTTTTTACGCTATCAACAAAAAAAGACAAAGAATTTTGAGAAAAAAACAAGATTTTTCACTTTTTGCTATTAAACATGTCCAGTAAAAAAATTTTAAAAATCAAATTTCAGCATAAATTTAGGCCAACATGTATTCTGTGACATGTCTTTGCTTAAAAAAAAAAATCCCAATACATGTAAATTAATTGGTTTACGTGAAAGTCATAGCATCTACAAATGGCGGTATATATACTGGAATTTTTTTTTGTTATTACTAGTAATGCCGGTGATCAGTGACTTATAGTGGGACTGCGGGACTGCAGCGGGCATTCTGACACTGGGGGGAACTGACTTGGTGTCACTGACATACCCAGTGATACCAATACAGTGATCAGTGCTAATAAAAAGCAAATGACACTGTACTAATGACACTGGGCCAAGGGCGGACTGACCATTTGGAAACTCGGGCACTGCCCGAGGGCCCGGGGTCAGTAGGGGGCCCCATGAGATGCCCCTGGTAAATTTTTCATAGGCTTTTTTGAGTTTGGGCAAGGGGCACAGGGGCCCCATGATCCCCTATTACCCGGGGGCCCCATGAGTTGTCAGTCCGCCCCTGATCCAAGCCACACAGTTTACAAACATAGCAAATAGATTGTGCATGAAATGTATCAACCAGGGGCGGACTGACCATTTGGAAACTCGGGCATTGCCCGAGGGCCCGGGGTCAGTAGGGGGCCCCATGAGATGCCCCTGGTACCTTTTTCATAGGCTTTTTTGAGTTTCGGCAGGGGCACAGGGGCCCCATGATCCCCTATTGCCCGGGGGCCCCATGAGTTGTCAGTCCGCCCCTGATCCAAGCCACACAGTTTACAAACATAGCAAATAGATTGTGCATGAAATGTATCAACCAGGGGCGGGCTGACCATTTGGAAACTTGGGCATTGCCCGAGGGCCCGGGGTCAGTAGGGGGCCCCATGAGATGCCCCTGGTACCTTTTTCATAGGCTTTTTTGAGAGTTTCGGCAAGGGCACGGGGGCCCCATGATCCCCTATTGCCCGGGGGCCCCATAAGTTGTCAGTCCGCCCCTGGTATCAACAGTGATAAGCGGCAGTAATGTTGTGAATAAAAAAGCAGTTGGGCGGTGACCGAAACCACAAAATTATTTCCAGTAGTAAAGATCCAATTGAAGATCACCCACGACACCATGTGACAGCATCGTGTTGTAACAGGATCCAATCCGGTTACGAATCACGCTGTCATTTATTCCAGGGGCAGGGCCGGGTCACCCGGATGGCTGACGCATGGGAGCACGTGATTGACGTAAGCCGTTCGTGCTAAATTTAGTTGCCGGGAGATTGAGATAGCACAGGTCCATTCAGTATAAGAGCGGCGGGTCTATTTTCGGAGGATTGTGATGCGGCCAAGCCAAATATAGTTGTAGTCACGTATTTTTAGAACGGAATACACAGGCTGTCCTATGCTAACGGCTCCCTTGTTTTGTTTTCCACGTTGTCACTGCTCGGAGCTTCTATTACAACACGAGGAGGAGAAGAACTGTCTGTTTATTCCAGTCACTAACGTTTGAGTGCTGAGCCCTGAAAAGCCTTCCACGTGGGGACATTACCTTGTGCTCCAGGAAGACGTGCTTCCTAACAAGTGCAATATTCCAGTTGTGTGACAAGATTTATTTTAGTTTGGGGAAACCTAACGATCGAGAAAAGCGACGGCAGAAAAAGACCGAGAGGTCCATCGAGTCTGCCCAATTCCTTTTTGTATGTGTTTTTGTTTTTTTGAAGGGGGGTGTTTTGTTTTTTTATGTGTGTGTGGTGTGTTTTTTGTTTTTGTTTTTTCTGTTAACTTTTTTGTTAACAGAAAAAAAAAGTATAAAATTATAAAAAAAATTTTAGAAAAAAAAAGTATTAAAAAAAAAAAAAAAAAAAAAAAGAGTATAGATCTATGCTTGTCCCAGGCATGGTTCAAGTTATTTCCTGTTGGCTGGCTCACTAATGCAGGCCATAGATGGGTCGTTAACCACTTCCAGTCCAGACACTTTTACCCCCTTCCTGACCAGGGCAATTTTCAGCTTTCAGCGCTATCACACTTTGAATGACAATTGCGCAGTCATGCAACACTGTACCCAAATGAATTTTTTACCATTTTTTTGAGACAGATAAAGCTTTATTTTGGTGGTATTTATTCACCGCTGGGATTTTTATTTTTTTTTGCTATGTAAATGAAAACTTACAAAAATTATGAAAAAAAGTGTTTTTTTTTATAAAATTTTGCAAATAAATAATATTTCATCATAAATCTTGGCCAAAATGTATTCGATTATTTTTTTAGTAAAAAAAAAAAAATCCAAATTAGTTTATATCCAAAAATTATAATTTTTAAACACTTTTTTTTACATTTTTATTTTTTTTTATATTATTATTACATACTGTCAACCTAGCAGTACAGTGTCAACATGGTGACACTGTACTACTTGTGGGGGGTGATGAAGATTTTTTTTTTTTTTTTTTTTTACACTGATTGCTTTTACACCCTTATAGAAAGTAAAAGCAATCATTTCTCTTTCTGTCTGCATTCTTGCAGTCATTGAGAAGTATTAAGTGAGCTGTGACTGGTCGCAGCTTGTCACATGGTACAAGGCTGTTGTGAATAGCCTTGTACCATGTGACCTCTGTGATCATTCACAGATTTCACACATAGTAAGCAATGATGTCACAAGTGACATCTTGCTTACTACTTTGCATGTGATCACTGATTGGCCAATCAGTGATCACATGATCGGGACCTCGTACAGAGGTCCCGTCCGACGATCGGTGTTTCACTGTGTGGGCACAGCAGGCACCGAATCGCGGTGCTGCACGCTCCCAGGGAGCGCGAACAAGCAGGGTGCGGGGAGGCCGTTTATAAACGGCCACCCGACCCTGCACTGCCACCGTCCGGCTGTTTATATACAACGGATGATCGGGAAGTGGTTAATCGTCCGATTTTCCAGCCAAAAGAAAATTCGGCCGATTTTCGTACCGTTAGTGGATTAGTTCGTCGGCCGTTTCAGATTATCGGTTATGTTGGGAAATTTGCGGGCGATTTGGACGATCGGCCGATTTTTTTCCCGGCAATGATGGCCAAATCGGACGATCGTTTTAACAATAAAAAATCTGAGCTGTGACATGAAAGGGACAGAAGTTATGGGGAGAACTTTATGATTTAGTCGGACGATTTTTTTTTATTCGTTGGTGATAAAGTCGGCCGAACAAACAACCGATTTTTCGTTTATCGTTCGAAAAAATCGGCCGATGTTCAACCCGTCTATGGCCTGCATAACTCTGCTGGAAGTTTATTCCAAGCATCAACTACTCTTTCAGTAGAAGAGTACTTTCCGAGATTAGTTTTGAACTTTCCTCCAGTTAGTTTAACCATTTGCCCTCCTGAGGATTTACCCCCCTTAATGACCACGCCTCTTTCTGCTACTCGGCACTGCACTAATTCAACTGATAATTGCACGGTCATGCAATGCTGCACCCAAACAAAATTTACGTCTTTTTTTTTCACACAAATAGAGCTTTCTTTTGGTGGTATTTGATCACCTGTGCGCTTTTTATTTTTCACGCTATAAACAAAAAAAGACAAAAAAGAAAAACGATAACTTTCAGCTATTATATAGTAAACTCAAAGTTAGTTATAAATTTAGGCCAAAATGTATTCTGCTCCATGTTTTTGGTAAAAAAAATCCCAATAAGTGTATATTGATTGCTTTGTGTGGAAGTTATAGCGTCTACAAACTATGGTATAGATACTGCAATTTACACCATTTTTTTGCTATACAGCGCTGTGCTAGTTTAACGGACAATTGTGCGGTCATGTAACACTGTATATAAATAAAATTTATGTCCTTTTTTTCACAGAAATAAACGGGCAATCAAATACCACCAAAAGAGGTGGTATTTGATTGCCCGTGCGTTTATTTTTTGCATTATAAAAAAAAAAAAAAAGGCTGACAATTTTTGAGAAAAAAAAAAAAACTATATTTTGTACTTTTTGCGATAAAATGTCCAGTAAAAAAAAAATTTAAAAATCAAATGTCAAATTTCGGCCAAAATGCATTCTGCGACATGTCTTTTCTATTAAAAAAAACCCCAATACGTGTAAATTAATTGGTTTACGTGAAAGTTATACCGTTTATAAATGGCGGTAAAGATACTGGGATTTAAATTTTTTTTCTATACTAATAATGGCGGCGATCAGCGATTTATGGCGGTACTGCGGCAGACATTCTGACACCGGGGGGGAACTGACTTGGGGTCACTGACATCCCCTGTGACATCAATACAGTGATCAGTGCAAAAAAAAAAAAAAAAACACCGACACTGTACTAATGGCACTGGGGAGGAAGGGGTTAACTTTTTTATTTACTGAAAGGGTTAACTGTGTGAGGGGAGTGTTTTACTAGGGGGAGGGGATGTGTACTGCATGGGGGACACACTGACCAGGAGAGAGAAACTCTTCTCTCCGGCTCAGCATGTCAGGAGCTGACAGGGAAACTGACAGAAAGCACAGCTACTGCAGCCCTGCTCTCTGTCAATGATTGCCGCTAATCGGTGGGACACAGCCGGTAACGACCGGCTGTGACCCGGCGACTGACATCCGCGGCCATGATCGGCGGGACAGGTAGGGCGGAGGCGCGCCTTGCGCGCACCCCCTACCTGTTTTGCAAACACACGTTTTAAAACGTGGTTTTGCCCAGCCGTGCCGCCCTGCCAATGTATTTCTACAGTGGCTGGGCGGCATGTGGTTAAGGTCCCCATGTTCCTGACTTTGGTTTTGTGTTGGAAAGGCTGCCCTCCTGAACCGTGTTCACCCACTTGATGTATTTAAAGGTTTCAATCATGTCTCTCCTTTCCCTTCTCTCCTCCAGACTGTACATGTTAAGTTTCTGAAGTCTCTCTTGGTATGTTTTATCCCCCAGACCTTTCATCATTTTCATTACTCGTCTCTGGACTCGTTCTATCTCATCAATATCTTTTTGTAAGTGAGATCCCCAGAACTGGACACAGTATTCTAAATGAGGTCTAGCTAAAGATCTATGTAGAGCAGGGGTGGGCAACTGCCGCCCTCCAGCTGTCATGGAACTACATGTCCCATGAAGCATTGAAAGGCTGACAGTTGCATCATGACACACTCGCAGAGGCATGATGGGACTTGTAGTTCCACAACAGCTGGAGGGCCAGAGTTGCCCACCCCTGATATAGAGGAATCAGGACCTCATTCCTCCTGCTGGGGACCTCTCTAGTGATGAATTCTATTGGTTTTCCCTGCTGCCTGGCCACACTGCTCATTTTGCAACCATCTGTAATAAGTATTGTATGGGAAATCTCAGGATGCTTCCCTAGACAGCAGAAATAGGCCACGTGGTCTATGGAACCCACCCCTTTTTTTTTTTTTCTACGTTTTTGTCGGAGTATAGATCTACACTCACCAGCCATTTTATTAGGTACCAAGTGCCAAGAAAATATCCCCCACACCATTACACCACCAGCAGCCTGAACCGTTGATACCAGGCAGGATGGATCCATGCTTTCATGTTGTTTATGCCAAATTCTGACCCTACCATCTGAATGTCGCAGTAATCCGTCTTGCCCATTCACCTCTGGCTTCAAGGCATTTTCATCCACACAACTGCCACTCACTGGATATTTTCTCTTCTTTGGACCATTCTATGTAAACCCTAGAGATGGTTGTGCGTGAAAATCCCAGTAGATCAGTTTTCTTAAAAACTCAGACCAGCCTGTCTGGCACCAATGACCATGCCACATTCAAAGTCACTTAAATCCCCTTTCTTCCCCATTTTGATGCTCTGTTTGAACTTCAGCAAGTTGTCTTCACCACGTCTACATACTTAAATACGTTGAGTTTCTGCCATGTGATTGGCTGATTAGCAATTTGTGTTACCAAGCAATTGAACAGGTGTGCCTAATAAAGTGGCCAGTAAGTGTAGGATTGTCCCAAGCATGTTTGAATCCACTTACTGTTGACTGACTCCTTACTTCTGCATTGTCTATTCCAAGGATCAACTACTCTTTCAGTAAAATACTTTCTAAGATTAGTTTTGAACTTTTCTCCTGCTAGTTTGAGATCATGTTCCTGTGTTCTTGATTTTGTTTTTATATTGAAAATCCTGCCCTCCTAAACCTTATTCACCCCCTTGATGTATTTAAAGCACTATGGGCAAACTTTTTTCCCTTGTGCAGTGGGGCTGTACCAACTGTTAGGGACCAGCCGGTGGTAGCCTCTAGCATTCCACAGACCAGAATTCTCCAGGGCGTGGGATCTAAGTTCCGACCAGCTTGTTCACCAGATTACCTGATGGTGGGGATGGACTTGGAGCAAGTCGAGACCAGGTCGCGACCCCTGGGTGCAACCAGCTGTGGTAGAGGCACCTGTCGGTGTTACGCAGCAGGTAAGAGTCTGATGTGAGGAGGTAGAGTAAGCGAGGTCAGACAGGCCGGGGGGTCGGTAACAGCAGAGCAGGTCGGTACAAAACAGCAGGCAGAAGAATAAACGGTCACGGTCCAGGTTTAGCAACAGGAGATCAAAAGTGCAGGAGCAGGCAGGAGAATGGTCAGGCAAGCCAGGGGTCAGAGCAGGAGAAGTCAGCAGATCAGGATCTGGCAGGGTCAGCAGCAAAGTAAACTCACAGGAAAGACCATACGGCACTTGAGCATTGCAAGAGCTGGGTTTAAATAGCCCGCCTGACTCCTGACAGGCGCTCCTGGGTCCTAGTGCTTGCCCGGCGCCGTCATTGGTGACAGGCACGCCTGGGTCCTAGTGCCCGCCGCCTGTATGTTTTGTCAGGATTCTACGCATGTGTGGATTCGATCGCCGCAGCAATCTTCCCATTCCCTGACATTGCCCTCCCCTTACGGGCAGCCTCCGGATGCCCAATCGATTTCTCCTTTGAGGCTGGTTGTGAAGGAACTCCCGAATTAACCGAGGGGCATGAACATTTCGAGCAGGTTCCCAAGAGTTTTCCTCTGGCCCATAGCCTTTCCACTTGATGAGATACTGTGTTTGACCACCCCCTCCGCCTGCAGTCAATAATAGCCTCCACCTCAAATTCCTCTTCCCCATCGATGTTTATGGCCTCTGGGGGTCTAGATCTACGCTCTGTAAAAGGATCTGCTACAGCGGGTTTCAGTAGGGACACATGAAACACAGAATGGATTTTGAAGGACTCGGGGAGTGCCAGCTTATATGCTACCTCATTAACCTTATGCTCTACCCGGAAAGGACCCACAAATTTGGGTGCCAACTTTCTCGATGGGCATGCCAGTTTCAGATTGGTAGTTGCCAGCCACACCTGGTCCCCTGGATGTATAACCAATTCCCCCCTTCTCTTTCTATCAAATATCCTTTTACTGTCCTCCTGGGCTTTTGCCATGGTTTCTTGTAATAACTTGTTATTGGTTGTAAAGAAATTTAGGGTCTCTTGAGCTGCTGGGACTGGTTTTTCCGGGATCAAATCAGGTAAGAACGAGGGATGGAAGCCATAGTTAGCGGGGATTGCTTAGTGGCAGAGTGGCAAGCATTATTGTATGCAAATTCCGCTAGGTGTAAAAGTGCCAGCCAGTTGTCCTGGAGGAACGATGTATAACACCTAAGGTACTGTTCTGGTTGTCTGGTTGGTTCGCTCATTTTGACGATTTGTTTGCGGGTGGTATGTTGAGGAGAATGAAAGTTCAATTTCCAACCCTTCGCACAAAGCCCTCCAAAACCTTGAAGTGAATTGAACACCCTGATCAGATACAATGTTTTTTGGCACTCCATGTAGCCTTACGATCTCTCTGATAAATACCTGTGCCGTTTCTGAAGCAGATGCTGTACCTCTAATGGAAGGAAGTGAGCTATCTTGGACAACCGATCTACCACTACAAAGATCGCAGTATGGTCTTGTGATGGTGGTAATTCCACCACGAAATCCATTGCGATCATACTCCAAGGTCTGTCGGGCACCGGCATTGGTCGCAGCAGGCCCCAAGCCTTGTCTCTGGTGGGCTTGTTCCTGCTGCAGACGGCACATGATTTGACATACATACGCAATCTTTGGCCATGCTTGGCCACCAAAACATGCGTTGGAGCAAGTCCAATGTCTTGTGTACCCCAAAGTGTCCTGCTATCGGTTGGTCATGGAAATAGCCTAAGACCAGAGCTTGCGTCTCGTCTGGTACCAGGATCTGCTCCCCCCTCCACAAGAGACCTTCCTTGTTCTGCAATGAGACTCCAGGTGGCCTAGGCGTCCCCGTGGAAGCAGCTTGAAGTCTGGTTAGGAGTTCGGACTGAAGTAGCAAAAAGCTACTTGCCAGCAGAATAGTATCAGGTTTGGCTGTCTCCCCAGGGTCCTCAAATATCCGGGAGAGAGCATCCGGTTTCGTATTCTTAGATCCGGGCCGATACGTGATGTGCAGAGTAAACCTTGAGAAGAACAATGCCCATCTGGCCTGAGGCGTTTTGCTGTCCTCAGAAATTCTAGATTTTTATGGTCAGTATAGACCAGGATGGGATGCAATGCCCCTTCCAATAGATATCTCCATTCCTCCAGTGCTGTCTTAATCGCTAACAACTCCCGATCCCCGGTATCGTAATTCTTTTCTGATGCGGAGAGTTTTCTGGAAAAGAAAGCCACTGGGTGCATCAGCTCCTTCACTCCTATTCTTTGCGACAGAATAGCTCCTACCGCATTTTCCAAAGCATCTACCTCCAGAATGTAAGGTAATGAAATGTCAGGATGACTCAAAATAGGGGCTGTCATGAATAGTTTTTTCAAGGCTTCAAAGGCGGTCTGTGCCTCAGGTGTGCATCGGAAACGCACCCCCACCTTAGTGAGCTGAGTGATGGGAGTTACCAGGCTCAAGAAATTTTTAATAAATTTCCTGTAAAAATTGGCGAAGCCAATAAATCGCTGGACCCCCTTTTTATCCGTGGGGACTGGCCATTCTAAAACTGCAGATATTTTTTGGGGATCCATCGCAACCCCATCAGTTGAAATGATCAACCCCAAAAAGGGAATGCTGCTCTGCTCAAAGCTGCATTTTTCAGCTTTAGCATACAGCCCATGCTTGCGCAGCCACTCCAGTACACTCCTGACGTGATCTCTATGTGTCTCCAGGGATGAGGAAAAAATCAGGATGTCATCCAGATACACAATCACATAGATGTCCAGGATGTCCCTAAAAATGTAATTCACAAAGTGTGTTGGAATGTAGCCAGTGCATTACAGAGACCGAATGGCATAACGAGGTACTCAAAGTGCCCAAAGCGAGTGCGGAAGGCAGTCTTCCAGTCATCCCCCTCCCGAATGCGCACCAAATTATAGGCTCCCCTGAGGTCTAGTTTGGTAAAGATGGAGGCCGTCTTTAGTCTCTGAAATAATTCAGGGACTAAGGAAAGTGGGTACCGGTTAGTCACGGTGATCTTATTCAGGTCCGTATAGTCCACATAGGGCCTCAGGGACTGGTCCTTCTCTACGAAAAAGATTCCCGCCCCGGCTGGTGAAGTGGAGGGGCGAATAAATCCCTTCCGCAGACTTTCATCAATGTATTCTTTTAGGGCGCCCAACTCTCGTTCAGACAGCGGGAAGATTCGGCTGAAGGGAATCTCGGATCCCGGGAGCAGGTCTATAGGGCAGTCATAGGCCTGGTGCGGAGTGAGAATCTCTGCACCTTGCGGGCTGAACACATCAAGGAAATGATGGTATGTGGAGGGCACAGTCTGTGCTAGATCTGTATCTGTATTCACACACAACAAGGTTGGGGGCCCTGGTGATAACTTTAGGAGACAGTGCTCCTGGCAGTATAGTGAGTGAAATTGAACAGATCCAGTCTTCCAGTTAATTTGGGGATCATGAGCCCGTAACAATGGGAGCCCCAAAATCACTGGAAATAGAGGGGACGCAATAGGGTCCAAGCGGAGGAATTCCTGGTGGTGGCCTGCTACTGTGGTGCACAAAGGAGGGGTCTCTCGATCTACCCAACCCTGATTTAATTTGTGAACCATCAGCCAGAAAAATATTCAACCCTCGTTCTTTGGACAATAACGGAATTCGTTGCTGAGCTGCAAAGTTAAGGTCCACAAAGCAACTGCAAGCCCCAGAATCAATAATAGCCATTACCTGCACGGTTCTTCCTGGGAGCTGGAACGAGATGGGCACGACTACATGAGTAGGCTCGTCTACACAGGTTGGAGACATAGAAAAAATGGTAGAGTACTTACAGAGCTTCTCAGGACAGGAAAGCACCATGTGACCTGCTGCTCTGCAGTATAGGCATAGATTATTCACTCTGCGTCTGTGGCATTCCTCAGCCATGAGAGATGGCTGCATTAACCCACGTTGCATAGGCTCTGTTCCGTCCGCAGGTTCAGGACTCCGATTGCTGACTACGTTCAATCTGAATTGCCAGGGTGATTAATTTCTCCAAAGAATCAGGCACACCTACCCTGGCCAATTCATCCTTTAGGGGCTCGGATAATCCTAGGCGGAACTGATGGCGCAGTGCTGCATCATTCCATTGCATATCTCCAGATCAACGCCTGAATTCCGAGGCATAATCCTCTGCTGCCCAGCGTCCCTGCTGCAGAGAATGTAGGGCTGCTTCGGCCGAAGCATCTCGCTGAGGATCCTCATATAATTGTGCCATCACCTTGAAATATTCTGCCACAGAGTTCACATGCGGATGGCGAGCCTCCAATAGACGATGTGCCCAGGCCTGGGGTTCACCCTGCAGCAAGGATATCACGAATCCCACCTTCACAGATTCGGATGCAAATGTTCGAGGTGGGAGGTCGAAGTAGAGCTGGCAGGAATTCAGGAAGGCCTGAAACTTCCCTCGATCTCCATGGAACCGCTCAGGGATTGGGACTCGAGGCTCTGGCAGGGGAATGGAGAACACTGCTCCAGCGGAGGGTCCCGCAGGGCTACTGGTAGGAGGTGAACCGACCGGGTCTGATGCTGTAACAGTAGGAGCGGCTAGGGCCTGCACGCGTCCCTCCAAGTGTTTATAACCCTCTTCCAGCGTCTTGACAGCTTGGGTAAGCGCGAATAGATGGTGGCACATCTCTTCTCTCAGGGAGAGGGTCCTCCTCCAGACTCCGTCATGGCTGTATGGTTCTGTTAGGGACTAGCTGGTGGTAGCCTCTAGCATTCCACAGACCAGAATTCTCCAGGGCGCGGAATCTAAGTTCCGACCTGCTTGTTCACCAGAGCCCCTGATGGTGGGGATGGACTTGGAGCAAGCCGAGACCAGGTCGCGAACCCTGGGTGCAACCAGCTGTGGTAGAGGCACCTGTCGGTGGTACGCAGCAGGTGAACGTCTGATGTGAGGAGGTAGAGTAAGCGAGGTCAGACAGGCCGGGTCGGTAACAGCGGAGCAGGTCAGTACAAAACAGCAGGCAGAAGAATAAACGGTATTTAATAAAGACATGCGCTAAATAAAATATATATCCATATTATTAAATGTCCATGATCACTCTGTGCAACATAATTTAGTGTCCATAATTGATGAGTGCACATCAAAAAAATTTTTTTAAATGTATATCACTCCTCCATAAATTCATATATCAACATAATGAAATATCCATAATTATTTGTGAAAAATAAAATATATATATATATATCCTCTGTGAATTCATAAATTTGTGAATAATCCACCACCAGATAAATTAGATGGACTCACCAGAGCTATATGCTGCTCAGATTATAGAACAGCAATAGTGCTTTTGCTCTGGGAGCGATGGGTAAACGGTATCCAGGTGATAATTGTAGTAACTTTTCAATCACATCCAGGTAAATACTAATGGTAATCCGATTTCAAAAATAATCAATACTCTACAGCCACAGATCTCAAGATGTATCTCTTCATTAACTCCGTATCTCCATATATGAATCTCATTCAGGGACAAAGGAAAAAGATTGATGGTGCAATACGTTTCAAACACATGTAAATGTATATTAAAATGCCAAACAACTCACAAGAAAGGTGTCCAGACAGACACCAGCTTCAACAGCAATATACAGCACTGAACTGATAATGATCTCCGCTTCCCGCGGATCACCTCCGACACACCTGCTTGTTCACCAGAGCCCCTGATGGTGGGGATGGACTTGGAGCAAGCCGAGACCAGGTCACGACCCCTGGGTGCAACCAGCTGTGGTAGAGGCACCTCTCGGTGGTACGCGGTGAATGTCTGATGTGAGGAGGTAGAGTAAGCGAGGTCAGACAAGCCGGGTCGGTAACAGTGGAGCAGGTCGGTACAAAACAGCAGGCAGAAGAATAAATGGGTCACGGTCCGGTTTGGCAACAGGAGATCAAAAGTGCAGGAGCATGGTCAGGCAAGCCAGGGGTCAGAGCAGGAGAAGTCAGCAGATCAGGATCAAGCAGGGTCAGCAGCAAAGTAAACTCACAGGAACACAGGAAAGACCATATGGCACTTGAGCATTGTTGAGCATTGCAAAGGCTGGGTTTAAATACCCTGCCCGACTCCTGACAGGCACTCCTGGGTCCTAGTGCTTGCCTGGCGCCTTCATTGGTGACAGGCGCGCCTGAGTCCTAGTGCCCACATGCCTTTACGTTTTGTCAGGATTCTACGCATGTGCGGATTCGATCGCCGCAGCGATCTTCCCATTCCCTGACACCCACATTGTATGGGTTAACTGCTCATTTTATGTAGGGGTGAACACAGAGCCTATACTTCCCCCCCCGATCCTTCGATCCTCCAGAAAACGGAACTCTCCCATGTCCAAAGGTGGACTGTTCCTGACGTCTTCACATCCAAAGCCAGTCTATGGGTGTGATGACATCAGGCAAAGTCCACCGAAGTAGACCGTGGGGGGACAGGAGCTGCAGGGACTTGTGCTGGCCGGATCAGAGAATTAGATGAGTTTATTTTGTCTCTCCAATCCCCTAGACAAAAACAAGCAGTTAAAACAGAACTTCACCCAAGAGGGAAGTTCCACCCTTTTGTATCATTCCCCCCCCCCATTCCTACGAACACATTTGGCTGTTATTGGAGGGGGGGGGGGGAGTGGGTACCTGGTTTTGACAGTTACCCGTTCCCACTACCAGTCAGATCGCCACAGCAATCTGTGTGGAAGTTCGGACCCCTCCTTTCTCCCCGAAGCCTTCTGGTACGCTTACCTGAGATGCTGCCATCTGCAACCAAAGCCGATTGAAGGTGTCTGTGAGGACATCGCTGGATCCCTGGACAGGTAAGTATCTTTATATTAAAAGTCAGCAGCTAAAGTATTTGTAGCTGCTGATTTTTTTTTATTTTTTTGGGGGGGAAGCTGGAGCTTTACTTTAACCTAGGCAGTGTGGGCACAGCCACACTGAATAGGGTAAAAAAAAAATCCTGGACTTCTTTAAAGGTTAAAATCATGTCTTCTCTTTCCTATCTTTCCTCTAAATCAGCATTTCTTAATATCAGGAACCCTTGAAATAACTTTCTCTTCTCGGGGAACCCTGCTCACAATTACTATATATACACAACACATAGTACACTAGTGCTACGGTCATTGGGAAGAATAACCCCCTTACATGTACAGTAGTTATAGAAAAGAATCAATCACCCCTTTAAAATTACATTTTGTTGCTTTGCAACCTGAAATAAAGACGCACAGTTTTTGTTTTATCCAGCTGTATTTCCTCAACTTATAACATCCAAGTGAAAGATAAAACACCTAAAAACATATAAAGTAAGTGAGTGCCTTCCAGTCTATCAATTCCCAGATTACAGCAGCTGTACACAAAAGGCACCATATAAGACCTCTAAGACATATAAAAAACATAAACGTGCAGCGCTGTTAAAACCAATAAATACATATATAAACATGTAAGAAAGTGCACACAAATATATAAAGTGACACTGTGCATCTATGTATGTGCCACTAGAATATGTGGCCAATATAAACGTGAAAGAAACACTGTGTCTAAAACATAAGTCCAGAGTGCAGTGTGAACGAGATCTCAAATGATCTTCTGGTATCCAAAAGACACAGATTGTGGATAAGGTGAGACAATTAAAGTGTAGATTGCGCACTCACCAGATACACAACCTTTTTGCGCATTTGTATGATATAATAAGGACATCAGACTTCAGACATCTCATCAAAAAGGTCTGGTCAGATCTGGTCAATGCCTCCTTCGCTATCCCACGGTTTGCACTTAGCCTTCCCAAATGGTAACCACTCTGCGAATGTACCTGGCTCCCACAGGAGCTCAGAAAGAAACAACAGAGGAGGCCAGTAGTGCAATATTGCCTTAGGATGTTTATTCCACACAATGGGTATGTATACAGCAAGAAAGCAAATAAAATAGATTACTGAACGATTGCAAGCTGCCGCCGGGACCCCTTGTGGTGCCGGCGGTAAGGCATCAAAACAGCTACAGCCCGACCCTGATGCGTTTCGAGCAAGTGCTCTTAGTCATAGGGTGTCCTGGCCAAAGATAAAAACACCAACATGTCAGAAAAAAAATTAAAAAATTTAAAAACAGAATCACCGAGTTAGAAAAAAGATCACTCCCTTGTGTCAGTATTTTGTTGAACCACCTTTTGCTTTAGTTACAGCCTTAAGGTTCCATACACACTGGACATTTTAATAACGCTGGTAACATTAGCTGTGTAAAGTTGCGCTAAAAATGTGAATTTTTCAGCTTTTTTTT
Organism: Staurois parvus; assembly: GCA_951230385.1. Taxonomy (NCBI): domain Eukaryota; kingdom Metazoa; phylum Chordata; class Amphibia; order Anura; family Ranidae; genus Staurois; species Staurois parvus. Next base: position 715,807 of record CATNWA010021477.1, on the reverse strand, counting down.
TTTAGCATTAGCGTTTACCGTCCCCCCCCCCCCCCCCCCCCCCCCCCCCCCCCCCCCAAAAAAAAAAAAAATTTTATTTGTGCAAAATAAGTCCAAAAACGCCAGCTTGCTGCCTTTTTTCTGCATTTTAGAGCATTTTTACAGCTAAAAAAAACTAGAAACCCACTAGTTCTGGGGGGGGGGGGGGGGGGGGGTGTGTTCCAGCCAAAAAAACGCAGATTACAGTCTGTGAGCATGGACAGATAGGATAACATGCTGGAGAGTTTATTGGCTGTAGGAAAAAAACACCAAAATCAGCAGCTGTAAAAATGTCCAGTGTGTTGGAAAATGTATTAATTTTGTACATCTGCACTTTGCAATATTTGCAAACTCTTCTTTGCAGAACTGCTCAAGTTCAGTTAAATTTGATGGTTACTATTTGAAGACTGCAGCTGGGATCTGACTAAGCCATGTTAGGACATTCACCTTTTTCTCCTTCAACCACTGTGTGGTCATTTTTGCTGTGTGGTTTGGGTCATTGCCATGTTGGAAGGTAAACCACCTTCCCATTGACAACTTTCTGGCAGAGAGCAGTAGACGTTCCTCAAGAATATGATGCTGTTTTGCCCCATTGTGCTTCATTTAATATAAATATGTTTTGTGATTTTTATTTATTTTTTTTTTTCCCTCAGACATGAAACGATCTGTTTGTTAATTTGTCATAGAAACAGAAATCAGGTTACTTCTGAATGTTTGAGTGGACTTCTCAAACAAATGCCTTGGTAACAATTGTACAAGCTACAACAATGAGAACTTACTGTAAGTATACAAATGACATACAGTAAGGATCGTGCTTTGCTGTTTTTTTTTTTTTTGCCTCTGGATCAACTGTGGGCATAGGATTATAACTTTTTTTTTTTTTATGGTTGAACTGGGTGGACTTTTGTCTTTTTTCAGCCAGATTAACTGTGTAACTTTGATTACAGTAAGGATTTTTGTACTTAACATCTGTAAAAGTAAATTGTACAAAAGGTCATGTGAAGTGACAAAGGACGTAATAGCAACTCATGTACAAATACTGTATCTATTGGTATAAATCAGCCTCTCAGCTAGGGGTTCATGGAACCCTATGGTACCTCCAGAGGTTGCTCGGGGTTCCCTGACTAAACATGGATTTATCCACTAACGTAAAGCACATGCTCTCAACCAACTGTCCACTATGGACCATTGAACTCCAATATGACAGCTCTTGTCTTACTCTCTGGCCGGCCATCGGTATAATAAAAGCCCTTCACCAATGATCTTTGATGTAAAGGTACTTTTGCACAGACCACAAATGTAAGTGAGGATCATCTCCACTGAACACTTTATGTAAAACAACTTTCTTCCTACAATTGTCCAATGGTAGGGGCTCTTTGTTGTCCCCTGACCAAAAATATAAGAGGCCCGTTAATCTAGGAACATTTCTCCACTGACCAAAAATGAGAGATTACAATTTTCACTGTTCACCTTTCTCTTCTGGCCTCTGTTATTCTATTTTATGAATAAAAAGAGCATTGTTACAATAAATTCATCTACAGCCACTATTGTACCATTATAATATTTTTTGCAGGGTTTCCCTGAGACCTCAAAATGATTTTAAAGGTTCCTCTGGGTGAAAAAGTTGAGAAAAGCTGGTATAAAATGCAGCTTGAATCAAACATATGAGGTATTCATGCAGAAAAAGGGTAGCGTATACCGTCCCAGAATAATTAATTAATGTGGAGAAAACACCACCGATTCATGTTATATGTGACCCATTTGTCAAGGACTGTTGGTTGCTTTGGGCAGCACAGACACTTACTTCTGTATGATCTAATATCTATGGGGTATTGCCACTCGGCTATTTGAGTCATGTCAGGAGAAGAAGTGATTGGAAAGCTTGACTAACCGTGTCCAATCGGTGTATTTCCTTTCATAAGGTGGCACAGAGGTGTTTGACATGCACGCCCCCCCAACTGCTCTCTATAAATATGACTATTCATGTTAAAAGAATGCACAGGCAAGGACAGATTTAGACCTTGGGAGGCCTAGGGCACTTCCAGTTCCGGGGGGCCCCCCCTCATACACAGACTTGGTTTCTCAATGACAGTCACACGTTTTCAAAATGCATGACACAACGTCATTCGGAGGTCACGTGCACCTACACATGCAGTCATAGTCTACCTTCCTTGACCCCTTCATGCCTAAGGGTAAAACAAATCTTAATGCCTAAGCACAATTTTACAACATTGACATGTGTTAGTAAAACCACTTTGTACATCCATGTGAATTATACCTCCCTTTTTTTCAGGACAGATTGGGCTTTCATTTGGTGGTAAATGGTAATCAATATCTCCTGATTTTGTTTATATTATCAAAGGAAAACTGGCCCAAAATAGTAAAAAAAAAAAATGATTACCACCTACCACCAAAGAACAACCTGAAATAAATTTTCCAGATCTTGACAATTGCAGCGAAACCATATATGTGTATGTTATTTGTTGTTTGTACCCGTAGTACAGCCCAGAAACAATAGTGCGCAGTTTGTTTTGTGTTTTTTTTTTACCTAAAACACACTGACATTGACACCAATTGAAAAAAAAAAATTGACCTGTGACCCTGACCCAAACACTAACCGTGGCACTGAACTAGATCAAACCTTGATCTAAGTATTTTTTCTTAATATTTTATTTAATTTTTTTTTTTTTTTTAAACAAACTTTTTTCCCCTCTATGCAAGGAGTTAGATACAATGTATCTCTCTCCTCCATTCATAAAGAAAAAAAAAAAAGGGGGGCAGGCTATACAGTGACTGATCACTGTGTGTTAGCCAATCAGAGGCTATCACAGCGATGATGTGACCCGGAATCGAGGTTCCCGATCAGGGGCGGACTGACAACTCATGGGGCCCCCGGGCAATAGGGGATCATGGAGCCCCTGTGTCCTTGCCCTAACTCAAAAAAGCCTATGAAAAAGGTACCAGGGGCATCTCATGGGGCCCCCTACTGACCCCGGGCCCTCGGGCAGTGCTCGAGTTTCCAAATGGTCAGTCCGCCCCTGGTCCCGATTGTTAGAACGAGATCTGGGACTCTCAGTGACACCCCTGTCTTTGTGCGGGGAGCACGCTGTGTGGTGCGCTCCCAGCAGAGAGACAGGTACACAAATATGCGTCCCCACGGAAAAAATCCCAGTTCTGTGAGGCCGCATATTTGTGTGATGTCGGTGCAAATGGGTTAAAGGAAAAGTAAAGCTTTTTCTTTTTCATTTTGAATAGAGTAAGGGAGGGTTTAAGCCCTGTCAGATTTTTTTTTTTTTTTTTTCGCCATCTGTATCCCATTGCATAGCTATCCTTTCACTTCATGTCCCATAGCCTTACAGGAAGTGAAACTACCTGCAAATTGAGGGAATTCCTTTGGGACCCCCAGGTCACCCAAACTAGTGTCCCCATTGGGAAATTTCCAACTTTTACATAAGATGGCAGGCAAAATATTACTTCCCAAGATACAGTTAATAAAATAAAGTATTTTTTTTATATATTTTATATTTATATTATTTTTGTATAGAGGGGAGCCCCTTTTGTCAATGGGGCCCAGGACAGTTGGCCCTTTTGCACAAATCCTGTACTGTGCACAGGAAGACTTTAGATTAATGTTTTCGGTCTTTATAACAATGCATCGAACATTTGTACAGATTCATGAGAGCAATATATTTATTTATAGTTTAGTATGATCAGATGAACTAGGTAAACCCAGAAATAGAGTGTGTTGGTAGTAGAGAGATGACTAATTTGCTGTTAGGGGTTGCTACCATGTGATGGAGTGGCATGCACTTCTCAACACAGATTACTGTTGCTGAATTGTATTTTGTGGTTTGGTGACCTCTAGTGGGTTTGTTTGGTACTTTGAATCAAAATTCAAAGCCAAAAGTCACGTTCCTTCTTTGCATACTTCCATGGTTGATGGCAGACAGTGCATAGATAATTCAAAAGTTGTTCAGCATTTTCCCCCACAGCAGTGGTACTCGCCCCTTTAATATTGTAAACCCACTATCAGTGTAATATTTCTGGGATCCATAGAAACAATTGAGTACTGTCCGTGATACTTTTTTTATTTGCACTAACATACAATTTTGAGGACAAGCTTTCGGGGTATGTCCCCTTCTTCAAAGTCCAAGCAGTACTGCGCAGAATGGTGGGGTAGAGGATGGAGGATGGGTGTCTGTTAATGAAAAAGGGCCTTACACTTGTGGTATCATGGTGGTGAGAGCATGGGAGAAATGTGCACACATTAAAGTGGGAGAAGGGATGGCATACAGTAGTTGGTTGAGAGTGAAGAGCATGGTGAGAGGTGGAGAGGGTGTTTGGAGGTGTAGGGTGGAAGCATGCACAGGCACTGTAGAGAGAAAGGGCAGCATGCACAGATGCAGTGGTGAGAGGAGGGGGGGGGGGGGGGGGGGGGGCACATGATAATGTGAGATTATTGCTGGTTGAAGGTGCTGTGCAGTTTTGATGTTGCAGAGCTAAGAGTAACGCAGGACAGAGCAGTGACCATGGGATTGAGGCAGTGGGCAGCAATAGCCATAGATGGCTCAAGAGGCTGTGGAGGTGTAGTAGCAGCATACAGCCTTGTCTACAACAAAATGGTTGGATGCACGAGTGGTAGATGCAGACAGACTGGACTATCCCAAACCAAGCTCTAAGTGCCTACTGAGCATATGTGGTTGCACCACCATTTTACTGGAGAAGAAGCATTAGTGAAGAGCCAAAAGTTCCTGTTCAGTTTGAGGAACATTCGCCAAACTGAATAAATAGATTTTGAATGTTAATGCAAAACCTGTGAAATTTATAGGGGCAAATCCTGCAAATCAATTTTGCCCATTTTCAAGGCTGATAAGCAAGGGATTAGGGAACTGAACTCTGCTAGTGGAGACATGCAATGGCAATGTTAGACATTCTTTCATCCAGGGCAAAGACTCAGTTTGGTGCCCCCCACTGCCCTGCACACTAGAGAAAATGTTTCTATCTATACTCCCCCAGCCTCCTGCCCAGAGAGAGAAGTTTAAGTGTATTCTATAAATAAGCCATAGGATGGTAATAATAATATATATTTAGTAATTTAAATGTTTTGGCAATAGTGACTTACAGCACATGTAGTGTGAAGGCCTATACAATTACTGCGTAGGTGAGGCCCTGGGGACAGCTTTTTAGAAATTCCGTTAAGCAGGGACCAGAACTTTTAAAAAATCTTAAAGGGCAACATTAAATAATAATTCCGGTAAATAACATGCATGCTGATGCTTTAAAACCTGCCTTGCACCAAGCAAAACTGACATTTACAAAGAAAAAAACTCATATGCAGCCTGGCTAAAAAAAAGGGGTGTGGGAGCAGCAAGTGTATGCCCCCTCCAAACCATTCCAGTTCACATGCCCCCAGCATGAGGGGGGGGTACCCTGTGAGGAGGTTTCCCTGTTAAAGCACCCCTAGTTGATGAGGACAGGAGCTTCATTTTCAAATCCCCAGCCCAATGGATGTAGGGGTCTGTGGGAGGGGACTTATTGGAATCTACATTTCTTCAGTTACTTTCTGGCTACTTTCTGGCTTTCAGTCTAAGAAAATGATGTCATACATCCAAGGAGTCTACAGGAGAATAGGAGGGGTTTCTCAGCTAAGCCCACCCTTCTACCTGAATGTCTGAGCTAAGGGCAGATGGAATCCAGGAAGTAAATGCTACACGAATCATCTGCCCTTACTCAAGATGGCCATGGCCAGAAATGCTACGGTTTTTTTTTGTTTGAGTTTGCTTTGAATATTAAAAGTAAATAAATAGTATTTTTGGTTTGTGGTGCTCAGATGCAGTGTAGTTCCATTTTAAGTAAATACTACAGTTAAATGCAGCAATGGTTAAACTATTGTTTCTACAAACTAATCTTCAAACTTAAAGTGGAACTTTACGTAATAAATAAATATTTTTGAACAGGCATTTGTTTCCCTGCTCATCTTTTCTGACTGTTTTTCACTAGTTTTGCATTTGGCTAGGGTCAGTGTCACTACTGGTAGTATGAGGCGATACCTGGACCCTACAGAGTTTGCACAGGCAGTCCAACTCCTCCAGGATGGCACATCAATACATACCATTGCTAGAAGGTTTGCTGTGTCTCCCAGCACAGTCTCAAGAACATGGAGGAGATTCCAGGAGACAGGAAACTCTAGGAGAGCTGGACAGGGCCATAGAAAATCCTTAACCCATCAGCAGGATTGGTATCTGCTCCTTTGTGCAAGGAGGAACAAGATGAGCACTGCCAGAGCCCTACAAAATTACCTCCAGCACACCACTAGTGTGAATGTCTCTGAACAAACAATCAGAAACAGACTTCATAAGGGTGGCTTGAGGGCCCGACGTCCTCTAGTGGGCCCTGTGCTCACTGTCTGGCACCATAGAGTTCAAATGGTATTTGCCATTGAACACCAGAATTGGCAGGTCCTATGATTTTCACAGATGAGAGCAGGTTCACCCTGAGCACTTGTGACAGACGTGAAAGGGTCTGGAGAAGCCGTGGAGAACTTTATGCTGCCTGTAACATCTTTCAACATGACCGTTTTTGGTGGTGGGTCAGTGATGGTATGGGGAGGCATATCCATGGAGGGATGCACAGACCACTACAGGCTAGACAATGGCATCCTGACTACCTTTAGGTATCAGGATGAAATCCTTGGACCCATTGTCATACCCTACACTGGTGCAGTGAATCCTGGGTTCCTCCTGGTGCACGACAATGCCCATCCTCTGTGGTGAGAGTATGCAGCAGTTCTTGGAGGGTGAAGGAATTGATACCATTAAATGGCCCCCATGCTCACCTGACCTAAATCCAATAGAACATCTCCAGGATATCATGTTTTCACTCATGTTTCGAACCATCCGACGCCGCCAGGTTGCACCTCAGACTGTCCAGGAGCGCAGTGATGCCCTGGTCCAGATCTGGGAGGAAAGACCCCAGAATACCATCTGTCGTCTCATTAGGAACATGCCCCGATGTCAGGCATGCATACAAGCATGTGGGGGCCATACAAACTACTGAGCACCATTTTGAGTTACTGCAATGAAATTTCAGCAAAATGGACTAGCCTGCTGCTTCATTTTTTCACTTAGATTTTTGGGGTGTCTTTGAATTTAGTCCTCTGTAGGTCGATCACTTTCATTTCCATCAAACCATGGAGCATCCTTACGTTCCTAACACATTACCTAGTCCATATCAGTATAGATCAGCCTTTCTCAACCAAGGGTGCCTTGAGGTTTCTTCAGGAGTGCCTTGGCAAAATGTCTAAAAATTGGCAAGAACTTGTGTGCAAGCCAGCGGGAGGAACAAGCCTCCCTTTTAGTTACACAAAGCCACAGGTTTTCATTGTGCTCCATTACAACTTTCTAGCCGCTGGCGTCCTGACAACCAATGAAATCATTAGTGGATAAGGAGGATGTCAGTTGCCTGCACAGCATCCTAGTTTGATCCTCCCCTAGCCTCTCTCCATCAGTGCCGGGGTCACATTAGCTCAGTGATGGATAAAAACTGAGGGAGAAGAGAAACACTGGAATTCTTCTCACTACCAACGTGCAAAGGTGTGTTTACTTTGGAAGAATAAATCCCCTCTAATGTTGGGTGTCCTACATGTGTAAATGCGTTGTATGAAACGATTAGAATAGTTTTTCACATTTTAGAATGGGATGCCCTCAGGACTATCCATAATTTTAAAGGGTGCCTTGACTGAAAAAAGGTTGAAAAATACTGGTATAGATATCAAACATGATATTTTTCCCCATTGAGATCTGATGTGTTTTCAATGTGTTTCTTTAATTATTTGAGCAGTGTACATGGCTCTGGAGATACAGAATGAGAGAAATTATCTGCAGCCTGTGAGACCCAAAATAAACCCTAAACAATCACATGCAACTTCACTGACTACAGTAACATGCAGACAATATATAAATAAGTACAAATTATTGCCTCTATAACTATTGTGCAAAAACAAACAACAATATGAATGCTTCCATATAATTAAAAAAAATCAATTTTTTTTAAAGCTTCATATCCGACTTCCATTCCCTGTGTGCAAAGATAGTCACCCAAGAAATAAGTGCTCTTCCTCTCTTCCCAGAAAAGATAACACAATGCAATCACCTGGCATATATGACCTATTCTCAAAGAAGGTCATAAACGCTTGAAATGCCACAAATGGATCTTATCTTCTCATTTTAGCTGACTTCCATACACAGACCACATCAGATATTCCCAAAAGTAATTTGCAGCAAGAGACTCTGGATAAAAAAAAAATCTCCCTCATAGAGGGAAGGACATAGAGGACCTCCTCATAGTGTAGAAAAAGATTGGTTATTTATTTAAAAAAACGCTATAAAATTGTGCTTACATTAGTTAAAATCAATAAGGCATATAAATCATCAGAAAAGAAAGCTGGTTTGCGTTCCACCAACCTGAAGTGATGTATCGCAGAGGCTCCATGGAGTGACCACAGTAAAGTTTTTTTTTAGGTGGAAGTGGGGTAGGCTTCCCTGAATAAATAAGTTAAAGGATCGCCTAAAGGTGGATAGCATTGTAGCTAACCTGACATACTGGGGCAGGGAGTTCCAGAGGATGGGAGCGGCTCTGGAGAAGTTCTGAAGGTGAGCATGGCAGTAGGTAACAAGGGAGCTAGGGAGCAAGATGTCTTGGAAGGAGTGTAGAGGATGATTTGGGCAATATCTGCAGATGAGGTTGGTTATATAGCTAGGGGCAGAGTTGTGGATAGCTTTGTATATTGTGGTTAGTATTTTGATTTTTATACTTTGGGCTAGAGGAAGCCAGGGAAGGGACTGGCAGAGAGGGGCAGCAGTCATAGATCAGATAGTAAGGCATATAAGTCTAGCCACAGCATTGATGATAAACTGAAGGGGAGATAGCATGTGCAAAGGTAGGCTAATGAGGAGGGAGTTGCAGTAGTCAATTAGTCAAGGTGGGAGATAACCTGATAGTGCATAAGTTGTTTTGTGTTGTAGTTAGTTAAGAATTGGATTGTGGGGCCCAACGGAGTGGGCGGAGTCTAGGATTAAACCTAGCACCCTAGTATGTGAGGAGGTACAAATTATTGTGCTATTGACCTCAATGTTGAAGTCATGGGGGGAAGGCAGGAAATATTACATGCACAGTTTTAGACCCATTGAGTTTGAGGAAATGGTGTAACATCCATACTGATATGTCGCTCAGTAAATCTGTGATAAATGAAGAGATTGAGGGGGTAAGCTGGTGAACAGAGACATAGATCTGGGTGTTGTCTGCATAGAGGTGGCATTGGAAGCCATGGAATTTATGAACTGGCTCAGGGAAAAGGTGTAGAGAGAGAATAGTATGCGCCCAAGGATTGAGCCTTGTTTTACCATGACAGAAAGAGGGAGAAAAGTGGAGGAGATAGAGTTGTATGTGACACTGAAGGTGCTCTTGAGATAGACAGGAGTAAAACCAGGAAGAAGTGGAGTTGTGGAAGCCAAGGAAGTGGAGTTTATTGAGTGGTCGACTGTGTCCAAGGCAGCGGAAAGGTTTAAGAGTATGGGTATGGAGAAATGGCTGTGGGTTTTAGCAGTTAGTAGGCCATTAGTGAGTTTTAATAGGGCAGTTGCAGTGGAATTTTGCGGGCAGAAGCCAGACGGTAGGGGGTAGACGGATGTTATCAGTGAGGTAATAACTCATATGAATATGGACAAAGAAGCTTGGAGGCAATTGGGAGCAGAGAGATAGGCCTTAAGGTGCTCAAATAGATGGGTTCCGGAGAGGGTTTTTTTTGGTAAGTACATGGTTGAGAGGGGAGGAAAAGCTGCCAGTGGAGAAGGAGAGATTAAAGATTAGGTTAGTAGTTGTGAGGGGACAGGTGGACCTCAGAAAGGAGTTTGGCAACTTCCTTGGTGGTGTTTTTATATCTACAGGTTGTAACAGGGTCAAAGGAGGAAAGTACTGAGTGTGGTGTTGGACCTGGTATTTTGGTTGGAGGAGAAAGCAGGACACTGGAGATCTCACCATGAATTGTATTGATCTTGTTTTTGAAATGATTAGCAATCTCCTGGGCAGTATGAAAGTTAGTGAGTGGGGGTAGTGGGGAGTGAAGTAGGGAATCAAGGGCAGTTAAGAATTAAGAAAGCATTTGATGAGGATTTTGAGGAGAGTGGTGTAGTAGGGTTGTTTAGCAGTGTGGAGGCAGAAGTTGTATTTGAGAAGGGCAGATTTGTAGAGGGTGAAGTCTTGCAGGGATTTAGTTTTACACCACACATTCGCTCAATAGCACTGCTGTGTCTCTTGAGACTTCTGGTTTTGTCTGTTAGCTAAGGTTGTAGCAAGCAAGGCATGGAGTCTGTGTGTGTAGAGAAAGGAGCAAGTGTATTCAAGTAGGATGAGATTAAATTGCTGTAAACAGAGGTGGACAGGTCTGGGCAGGAGAGGAGTGTGACTTTTTCATAAAGGCAGTCAGTAGCAGAGTGAAAAAGGCGAGGACTGAGGTGGCAAAGGTTTCTACAGGGAAGTGTATGCTGCTTGGAGGCATAGAAGATTGGAGATAGGGAGAGTGTGAACTGATAAGGTTGTTATTGGGAAAAAAGGTGTTAGAGAGGTTGCAGAGTACAAAGGTGGGAAAATACTAGGTCAAGGGTGTTGCCATCATAGTGAGTGGCACTTTGTGTCCATTGCAGTAGGTTAAAATAGGAGGTCAGGTCGAGAAGTTGAGAGGTAGCTGAGGTGTTAACATCTAGAATGTTAAAGTCACTGAGGTACCTCAGAGGAGAGAAAGTAGGGTAGCCATTTAGAGACATCATCGAGAAAGCGTTACACTGGCTCAGGAGGCCAATTAAATGACTGCAATCCTCAGACAAACTGGAGAAAAAAGGACACAACAAAGGGACACAAAGGTAGGTGTGGGAAGAACCTGGAAGATGCTTTGTGTGGAAAGGAGAAGTCCAACTCCACCTCCTTTTCGTCCACTGTATGTGAATGAGTCCAGTGGAGGCCCCCATGGGAGAGGGCAGGAGGAGAGGCAGAGTTTAATTTCTGGAGCCAGGTTTTAGGAACAGCAAGTAGGTTGAGGGAGTTGGAGAGGAAAAGGTTATTTACGGAGGCACATTTGTTAAGACTGATCAGGCATTCCAGAGGGCACATAAGAGTGGGGAACTGGCTCATGGAAGAAGCTGCTGTCAGAGAAGGTAAACTGAAAGTTCTCAGGATAAGATATAGATGGTTGAGGGCCAGGGTTTAGGGCCATAGCCCCAGAAATTAGAAGCAGTAAGAGGGTGAGGGAGACGAGTTGGGAGCAGGATTTTTATATGAGGACAAATTCCCCAGGTGATTTGTAAATAGTAACATCATGTAAGCTCAGAAGAAGCAGGAGACAAGTGCAGTAATATTGAGAGGGCAGAAGTGAGGGTGATATGTATAGGTTGTGGAGTGGAGAGGAGGAGTAAAGAAATTTGGGAGTTTGAAAAGAGAGGGCATAATTGCAAAAAAGGAAGGTTAATGAGAGCCTGTTGGACGGTAATGGTAAGGGAAAAGCAGGTGGAGAGAGGTAAGAGATGAAAGTGCACTTGCAGACTGCCTGTATTGGAGCACTAATGTTTGTATTTGCCTGTATTAATGTGCATTATTTAATGTGCCGTGCTAAAACTGTCAAACACTTAACGTAGAAAATGGTATGGGGAGAGGGGTTATATGCCCTAAACAAATTGCAAAGCAGGATGGAGACAAAAATATAAGGCTAGATGTTTGATCTTGAGCAAGGCACCATGAGAGTAAAGGCGGCCATAGATTTCCGATTTTCTTGCCGAATTATCGGCCGATAACAAAAAAAAAAAAAACGGCAGATATTCGTACCGTTAGTGGGGAAAAATGTTGGCCGTTTTTCTTAATTTTAAGAGATTTTGAAAATCGTCCAAGCTGGAAAATCCTGGGACGATTTGTTAGATCGGCGGATTTTCGCGGTAATTTATGGTCAAATCGGCTGTTCTTCTGGCCGATTTGACAATAGATTGACTATGAAGAATAAAGAAGAAATAGATTTTGCAGGAGAAGAAGAAATAGAATATCAAGAAGAAGAATAGAAGAAAAGAGGAGAAGATGAAATAGATTTTGCAGAAGACGGAGAAGAAAAAAGTTGCAACATTGTATCTATTTGTATGCATTTCAGATACAGATGTTTCTATTCAAGTACAAATAGATACAATGTTGTTTCTCTTCTTCTTCTTCTGCATAATCTATTTCTTCTGTCAAATATAATAGCGGGTCTCTATGCAGGGACACCGCTATTATATTAATTGACGGCCGCAGACGGGACTAAAACCCGCCGACTTTTTTCTTTTTAGTGGCAACGTCGGCCGTCTGAACGACCGATTTACGACTTAAAAAAAACGGCCAATTTCCCCAAGTCTATGGCCTGCTTTAGTTTAACTCAAAACAAATACAAGTAGCAGTTACAATAAGCCCTCATGCACACTTGACGTTTTTACAGCTGCTGTTTTTGGCATTTGACATTTTTTTCTACAGTCAATAAACTCCCCAGCATGTTGTCCTATGTTTCCATGCACACATAGGCTGTAATCAATGGTTTTGGCTGGGCCGTTTTTTGGCAGGAAAAAACCCTCAAAACTAATGGGTTTCTAGAGGAATTGTAAAAACACTGAAACACTGAAAAACGCGGTAAAACACCGCAAACCGATGTTTTTGGACTTTTTTTTGACGAAAAAGAAAACCTTTTTTTTTTTGGTCAAAAAAACACACTAAAAATGCAAACGCGGGAAACATCGCTAATCGTGGCAAAATCCCGCTGAACGCTAATGCAAAACACAAAAAAAAGCTGAAAAACTCAAGTTTTTAACGTGACTTTACACAGCTAATTTTACCAACGTTATCAAAACGTCAAGTGTGCATGAGGGCTAAGTCTTAGCAAGGCAGATGTCACTTATAGTCAGACACAGCAGATTGGGTTTTGAAAAATGAATGAAGTCAGTGGTTACCATGGGCAACAGCAAGATGGATGTATCTTTCAGTTTAAGTAGTTTAATGTTTCAGAGATGAGTGGAGTCAGTGGTTATGTAGAAGAGTAGAGAAAACATGAGATGAGAGGATGGTAAGTTGTTTCTTGCAGTAAAAGTTCTAAAAACGTAACGCAGTAAATGGCACGTTATGCAAAAATGGCCATACCTACCCCTCAACTGCTGTCCCCCAACAGTTGTGCTAAATTTTTTCTCCAGTATGGTGGAGGAGGTTTGAACAATTAATTTAGAGCTAATAAAGAAGACACATTGGTGCGAGTGGAGATATAAGATGTAAACTGGGCATTTTTTCCTCCCACACTTCTGGCACCCTAAAAGATCAGCAGGAAGGTAAGTGAAACATGAGCACAGTAAGAATACATCACATAAATGCAACAGGAAAACACATTTTTGATGGAATTTCTCATAAGTTTTCTGTTTGCTTTCCTAAAAATAAACAATTGCATGAAACTATGCTTCATTTTCAGGTATACAAAGAAACTGTTGTTTTCAAGATCATACTATTAAGGTTGGGATCTTGAAAAAGCCCTTTTACAAGATAATTGCATTTTCTGCCCCAATGTGGTCCTGGTTCCTCAGCATTTCTTGATGCTCTATTAATAATACAGGTATCTCTCACTTAATGACTGAGTTACTTTCTGGGAGACCGGTCATTAAACGAGTTTGGTCGTTAAACGAGCAATTGTATTTAGTATGTACATTACAATATTACTAAGAACTGGACAAAGGAAACTCCAACTTGATGACTTTGCTTTTATTTGCATAACTCTTACACAGTATGAAGTACTGTACTCAGGGGTGGACTGACCATTTGGAAACTCAGGCACTGTCCTGAGGGCCCAGGGTCAGTAGGGGGCCCCATGAGATGCCCATGGTACCTTTTTCATAGGCTTTTTTGAGTTTGGGCAAGGACACAGGGGCCCCATGATCCCCTATTGCCTGGGGGCCCCATGAGTTGTCAGTCCGCCCCTGTACTGTACTGTAATGTATAACAGAACTTAAAACAACTGTACAGTACCCGTACTATACAACAATCAAAAATTGGGTGCACTGTCCCAAAAGAAAAAAGAAAAAACAGTAAAGCTCTGTAAACAAGATGTACAGAATGGGGAAAAAAAAAACAAGACACTGAAGATAAACATTTTAGTCATCAAATCCTTCAAAGTCCACATCAATGGATATATGATTAGGATATGTACTGTAGGCCAGGGTAAGGGAGATGATGAAGTAGAAGTAGGGGTCCTGGGTGTAGCTTGTGAGAAGAATCCCATTATTGTGCTATGTTTTGTCATTTTCTTTTTTTCTCCATAAATTTCACAATAGCATCGTAAAAGTTCACTCATTTGCCGTTCAACTTTTGTGAACCGTTCAACATCTGGATCCATAGCCTCTAGTTCTAACATAGCTGCATTGACTTTTGAGAACACATCTGCTAATCCCTTTGCAGTGAACCCTTTTTGGTACTTCATCAATTCTGTCTTCTTCTAAGTGTTCCTGTCCTTCCAACTCTTTTAAATCTTCTGAACTCAGCTCTTCCTCTGTATATTCCACTAATTGTTCGATATCTTGCACTTCAACCTACAAATTAAGCAAGCTCCACAGTTGTTTCGTTTATGAGAGTCACATATTCATCTTTGTCAAATGCTTCCGTATTATCCACAAATTTTTTTAGGCATTTTTTTCCATACGCCTCGCATACAGTTTACCATCACTCATTCCCAAGCTGCTTCATTGTTTTTAATGCAGTCTAAAATGTATGATTTCCAGAAATCACGAAGGGTTACTTCATTGTTTTTCTGTTGCTGCTATAGCTTTGGAAAAAGTTGTGCGCAAATAGTGTGCTTTGAAGGTAGCTATAGCCCCCTGGTCCACGGGCTGTAAGAGAGCAGTTATATTCTTTGGTAAATACACTACCTTTACCGCTCGGTGTAGATCACCAAGATGCTGTGGGTGGCCTGGAGCATTATTAATCAGGAGTAGAATTTTAAAAGAAATTTTCTTTGCAGTAACACTTCTCCGAGGGTATAAAGCAGTTGCTGAACCAATTTTCAATTAACCTCCTCGGCGGTATGATTATTTCCGATTTTTGGTGCTGAAAGTGGTACCATTTTTTTGCATGGAAATATGTAGTTTTTTATTGTAGGCTGTAATTTTTAGGAATAACTCACTGAAATCTGTCCGAACAAGAGTCTAGTAAACATTCCGGATATGATAAAACTTGAAACACGAAATCATAAATTATAATTTAATTAATAATCATAAAAAATAATATAATAATAATAAATTTAATTCAATAATATAATCAAACCAAAAACACTGAAATTTGAAATACAGCGCCAAGTTCGCACATCGCTGAGCAAAGTCGCAAAATCGTTTTCAGTGTCTGATGACGAATTTCCCCACGAATCATTATCACTCAATTCTGCAAGTGGTTCTAATTCACTGTCGCTGTTCTCTAGCCGGTCTAAAACCGCTTTTGACATAAAGGGACGCTTTTTGGACGCCATGGACTTTTCTAAGTTTCCAGGCAGAAAGAACAGTCAAAATGCAGGCAGGGCGCCGGACAAAGCAGTAGGGACAAAATATATGTGAAATGCATTGAAACAGTAATGTTTTACTATATAATAATCATTTTTTAAAAATTTCAAATTTGCCGCCGGTTCCGGCGCCTGTAGGTCCCGATGTCACAGGGACTGGAACACGGAAGCCGGACGTCGGCATTGGCCGGGGACGCTGCAGGGGACACATCGCAGGAGCAAAGGACAAGGTAAGCGCTGCAGGGACTCCCTGAGCAACGCTGCATGGTAAGCCCGAGTGTAGCTCGGGGTTACCGCTCTTGGTACTGAAATTTTACCCCGAGCTACACTCGGGAATACCACTAGGGAGGTTAAAGCTTGCGTCACCCAGGCCTTGTTATTAGCTCTATAGTTACGGGCAGCATGCGTTTACCGATATGCTTTAATGCACAAGGGTTCTCAGAGCGATAGATGAGGAAAGGCTTTAATTTGAACCCACTAACATTTCCTCCCAACAACAATTATTATTATACAGGATTTACATAGCACCAACAGTTTGCTCAGCGCTTTACAACGCGACTCCTTAAAAGCCTTAAAGCTGGGCATTGTTTTAGCTTTTTTGTGCATATAGGACCTTTCAGACATTTTCTTCTAAAAAAAGCTGGTTTCATCCACATTGAAGATTTGTTCTGGACAGTAGCTGTCTTCCTCTATGATTTTATCAAATTGGTCAAGAAAAAGTTGTGCTGCTTCTACATTTGCACTTGCTACCTCACCGCTGACACTCCGATTATGCAGCTTGAACCTGTGACAAAGCCGCTGAAACCATCCATGACTTGCTGTAAAGGTTTCCATTGATGCTTCACCTTCACGTGCTTTCAGAGTCTGGAAAATACCTTGGCTTGAATAATTACTGAACTCATTGGCATTTTTTTTGTATCTGGTGATCAAACTACATTGCCAATAATTTTTCCATTTCACGAATGAGGCCTTTCTGCTGCCTAGTTATTATGGTTTTCATACCTGTACATGTTTTCACTGCCTCTTTCACTTTGTCTTTATCCTTCAGGATTGTTGAAATGGTTGAATGCGCCAGATTTAAGTCCTCTGCTATGGCTTTAATTTTTTCACCAGCCGTGAAGTCGTTTATGATCTTCAATTTTAGTTCAAGATCAATAGACTTCCTTTTTTTCTTGCTGCTTTCTCTGTACTGTTCAAGAAAAAAAGTACATGTACTGCACATTGTCACACTGCTGTACAGGTACCACATAGTTGCCAACATTTTGAAAAAAAAAGTTTCAGGGACACTTTTTTTTCTGCTCTGCATCCAGCAAGCTATTGTAGGCAGAGAATGTATGTTAATTAGGGGTGGGAATTAATTTAAATGGGTGTGCTGATACAAGATGTATATCGTCAAACATTGTAAGAGGGAATATTACACTGACCACCATTGGAAGGGGGATTTCTTCACTGACCACCAATGTAAGGGGAAATTTGTATATCAATTGAAATCTTAATGCACTACCTGAATTAATTATGAATTAATTATGAATGGACTTGCATACTGTACTCTAACAGAACATGGCTGGGTAGAGGTGACAATTTCAAGCAGTTTCAGGGACACATAAGTAAAAAGTGGGACTGTCCCTAAAAATCAGGGACAGTTGTCAAGTATGGTACCACCTGGGCTGAACATCAGAGAAACAGCAATGGCTAGGGTGGCTAAGAATGGCAGGCAACACCATGCACGTACTCTGTACTGTACTGTACATACTGAAGACATTGCAGTACTCACTGAGAAATTTGTGGAATAGAAAAAGCCACAAAGAAGCCACCATAGGACGCACTGCCGCTTCACAAGAAGATCCACCATAGGCTGCACTTCCGCTCAGTATCTCCATCATAAGTCCCCCAGCAGGGTTGCAAGTTCGAACAGCGGGTCGTAAGTCCGAGGAAAGGAAATTGAACAAGGTCATAAGTCCGAGGGCAGTTCGTACGTCCGAGCCAAAAAAAAAGTTTGTAAGTGCGAAAATTCGTTAACCAGGTAGGTTGTTAAGCGAGGGATACGTGAATCTTGCCCAATAGCCTGTGCCATTCTTGTACCTAGGCTATGGTACAACACCCCAGGGGCATCCCTAAGCAGGTGCAGGGGGGTGCGCGCCGCACTGGGTGACACTTTTTGCACGGGGGTGACACCGGACCCGCTCCACCAGGGGTGGACTGACTGAGGGCCAGGGTCACTACAGGGCCCCATGAGAGGCTCAGTCTGCCCTGTATGTGCTGCTGCTGAAATAAGCAAGCATTGAGGGGAGGGACAGTGAGGCAGGGACTTCAGACACCTTTCCTCAGAGTTTCAGTAGAGGGACGGGTCCACATCCCTGCCATGGGTGCTGAAGTCGGAGAGCTGGAGGGGCAGGCAGAGTATGTAGCAGGTCAGTGTGTAATCCCCGGGCCCTGGTGACAGCACTGCAGCTTCATGTAGTAGGTAGGGGGGTAGGGAGAAAGAGGGCAGAGAGAGAGGGGAGGGCAGAGAGAGAGAGAGAGGGGGTGTCACCAAATGTTCATGCACCGGGTGACACCAACCCTAGGGACACAAAGATTTTTTTTTCAGCCCACATCGTATTGCTTGAACATCCTGTATAAAAAGGCAATTTTCACAATAAATAATGCAGCAAAAGATGCCGTGCAACCTAAAAACCTTCACTATAAAGGAACAAAGTCCAAAGTAGTTTGATGATTTTTGTGGTGTAAGATAAGTAAACTTGTTTTATACACAATTTTCACAATAAACATTACATGTGGTGCACAAAATGCATTGCAGAAAAGAGTTAAGAGGTGTACCACTTGGCACATCCCCGCCCTTGCTTCAATTTAAAAACTGATTTGTAGGTAGAAAAAAGGTTAGCTTGCTTTATTAATTTGCATCATGTTGAAAAAGTAAATCATTATCTAAACATAAAAAAGATGAACTATGTCACACGGTATGGTCAGAAATATTTAAAGCAGAACTCTGATTTTTTTTTTTTTTTTATAAAAAAATTGAAGTGCAATGCCAGGCTGCAGCTAACAAAGCCAACAGACTAAAAGCATGCATCAAAAAGGGTGTCTACTCAAGAGATAAAACTATTATCCTACTAATTCACAAGACCTCAGGAAGGTTATGCTGGGACTGAAGAGAGTCCAGGGAAGGGCAACAAAACTGACAAGGGGATTAAAAGACTGCAATTACAAGGAACGACTACATACAATAAACATTCTCCCTGGAGAAGAGGCGCTTAAGAAGATATATGATTGCAAAATACAAATAACTAAAATGGTGATCCAAGCATAAAGAAAAATCTATTCAGTCCCAGGTCACTCAAGAAGACATGTGGCCATTCAGTGAAGCTGGACGAGAAGCGGTATAATCACAGACTGCATAAGGGATTATTTACTGTTAGAGCGGTAAGGATGTGGAACTCCCTTTCATAATTGGTGGTGTACATAATTTCAAAAAGCTCTTAGATGGGTACCTTAGTGAACGCAATATACTGGGATGTGGTAAATGGTAAAAACACAATTGCAAACACACTCATGCACTTGCACAGGTTAAACTGGATGGACTAATGTCTTTATTCAACCTTACCAACTATGAAACATCTCTTGAAGTATAAAAACAGCTTTTACTGCAATAGTCGCCTTCATTCTGGTGCTATTTCCTGCAGAAAATCGTCTCATTGTCTAGATGGCATTTCTCTTCTGGTTTAAATAATGTCCAACATCATTTACCCCACTTACTGTAACCCTCAGCTGTCATGGACTCCCCCTCCTTGGAGGGTGTCATCGTTACAGGGGCGTCCCTAGGCAGGTGCAAGGGGTGCGAGCCGCACCGGGTGACACCGGACCCACTCCACCAGGGGCAGACTGACCATTTGGGCACTGCCCAAGGACCCGGGGACACTTCAGGGCCCCATGAGAGGCTCAGTCCATCCCTCTATGTGCCGTTTCTGAAATAAGCAAGCATTGAGGGGACGGACAGTGAGGTAGGCACTTTGGACACCTCTCCTCCTTGGAGTTTCAGTAGAGGGGTGGGTCTACATCCCTGCCACGGGGGCTGAAGTCGGAGAGCTGGAGGGGCAGGCAGAGTATGCAGCAGGTCAGTGTGTAATCCCCGGGCCCTGGTGACAGCACTGCAGCTTCATGTAGTAGGTAGGGGGGGAGAGTGGGGGGGGGGAAGAAGGCAGAGGGGGGGGGGCTTGCTTTTAAACTTACGTATTTGTGGAGCTCACGGAGAGATCCGTTAACCCCGTATAGGTTGCAAGCTGACGATCGCCGCAGGATGGATTGGATCTGCGGATTGGGGAGGATAATGGGTCGGACTCCGATCCATTATGCTCAATCTTGCGGGGATCCGAGGGGGTTTCACCAAGTGTTGCCGCACCGGGTGACACCAACCCTAGGGATGCCACGGCATCATTATACTCTAGACTCACAGTTCTACTGCACTGAATGTCATCATTTAAGTGCTGTTCAGTGCAGGTGTAAACACTGCTCACCACTGCTGCTGGACAAGAAGAGGAAAGATCTGTGATATACCCAGACCATCCAAAAGACCCTAGGAAAATGTACACTATTATTTAAATTTAAAAAAAAAAAAGTGCAGAAGGTCCCAATAAGCTGGAAATGCCTTTAACCACCTTCCGCCTGCCCTATAGTAAAATGACGGGCGCAAGGTGGTTCTCTCGTTCTGATAGGACGTCATAGGACGTCCTACCAGACTCACTGCGCATGCGCGGCTCAGGCAGCGCGCAGCGATCGCCGGTGCGCTGTGTCCCTCGGACACAGTGGATCACGGAAAGAGCCGATCGGCTCGGTCATGTGTCAGCTGTGTCCAATCACAGCTGATAACATGTAAACACGGAAATGCCGGTTATTGGCATTTCTCTCCTCTCGATCTGTCACGCTGACAGCTCGTGAGGAGTGGAGAGCCGGTAATCGGCTTTCCGCGGACACACGGACTGAAAGTCGTCCGGTTCCTACTGAACCAGTTGATTTCAGACGATTTTTGGCCCATGTGTACATACCTAAGCTTGCAAACCTGTTTCTTGCTGCTCTTACTGTTTTACTGCATTAGGCATCTCGGCGGGTAAGCATTGTAAACGCCTCTTTTTATTTGCTTTCCTATAGTTCAAAACGTACACAACCATTAGGCATTAGTTTGAGTCCAAAAATCAAGCTATAAATAAAGCTCTATAAACAGGAATCACTAAATGGCGGACTGCAGTCTGGATGCGGACCTAGCCACTGTTTCATCCGGACCTGATCACGCCATTTAGGAGCCGCTTCTTTTCCTCCCATCCTCCACCACTGTTACAACAGCAGAGCGGACAGCAGGAGACGGAACATTTCGGGAGCGAGTGTGGAATAACAGCACAGCATTGAAGAGAGCGCGGGAGTGGGAGTTGTCATAACATTTCTGGTTCGGATGCAGGAAGCACAGCATTGAAAAGAGCGCGGGAGCTGCCGGGGTTAACGTTTTTTATTAACCAGCAGGTGATTGGCTGCTAATACTTCCCTGCTGTTTAAATTAAAAAGGTTAACCCTAGAAACTCTTGCGCTCTATTCAATGCTGTGCTGTGCTTCCCGCATCCGATCCAGAAATGTTATCTCCCGCTCCCTCGCTCTGTTCCATACTGTCACACTTGTCTCCTGTTGTCTGCTCTGCCGTTATAACAGTGGCAGATGATGGGGGTAAAGAAGTGGCTCTGTTCAATGATGTGCTGTGCTTCCCACACTGGATCCAGAAATGCTCCACCTCCCGCTCTCCGCTTCAAGGTAGGAGAGTGAAGAGGGGGCCGGGACACTACTCTGGCTGTGTGTGTGATGTAAAGGGGGCAAAATGTGAAGAGGGGGGGCAAAATGTGAAGAGGGGCAGTGCAGTGTGAATATGGTGGTGGTGGGGGTGATGTAAAGGGGACAGTGCTGTGTGCATATGGTGGTGGTGGTGGTGATGTAAAGGGGACAGTGCTGTGTGCATATGGTGGTGGTGGTGGTGATGTAAAGGGGACAGTGCTGTGTGCATATGGTGGTGGTGGGGGTGATGTAAAGGGGACAGTGCTGTGAAGGGTTGATGTAAATGGGGGGATATGTGATGCGAGGAGGGGGGCATTGCTGTAGAAGGGGAGATGTAAAGGGGGGGCAGTGTTGTGGAGGGGGGATGTGAAAGGGGCAGAGGACAGTACTGTGGGATAGGGATGTGAAGTGGGGGGTGGGGTTGATGTGAGGGGGGCAGAGTATACTACTGGGGCTGTGTGTGAAGGGGGCAGTGCTG
This sequence comes from Staurois parvus, assembly GCA_951230385.1. Lineage (NCBI taxonomy): Eukaryota > Metazoa > Chordata > Amphibia > Anura > Ranidae > Staurois > Staurois parvus. The sequence continues at coordinate 693,914 of CATNWA010021477.1, read as the reverse complement.
TATGTGTGTGGGGAGTTGATGTGAAAAGGCCAGGCCACTACTGTTGGGGGGGGGGGGGGATTTATGATGTGAAGGGGTGGGGCAGTGCTGTTGGGAGAGATGTAGGGGGGGCAATGCTGTGGGGAGGGAGATGTAAAGGGGGGCAGTGTTGTGGGGGGATGTGAAGGGGGCACAGTTCTGCTGGGGGTTAAGGAAGAAGAAGAAAACAAAAAAAGAAAAGGGGAAAGGAAATTCTGGTTTGTATTCTCTGGATGCAATGCTGTGGACGCAGTCAGCTGAGCTCTCCTGAGTCCAAGTGACCACAAAGGCCCTTAGGTGCCCCTCCCTCAACTGAGCGAGTGAAGGGTCTTGAGAGGAAGAAAGATTTGTCTCCATGACTGGAGGACTTGGGGTTCCAGTTCTTATGAAACTGGGATGTAGGGTTTCATTTAGGGTCCGATGCAGATTGCTTTTGAAAGGAACTCCTCTTGGACTCTGAGGGCATTACCAGCCTACAATCGGTAACTTTTGCCTTCTTTTTAAAAGGTAAGCGCGTACTCTTCACCTCAGTCACCTTCTAGATGTGTGCTTCATAGTGTCCACTCATGACAACTGCCTTATGGGATCCTCCAAGGCATCCACCGAGAAGCTCAAGGCTCTCTAGAAATCTTCCAGTAGCTACCAAATGGCAGGAACTTCTGGATCAGACTCTGGAATTGAGCATCTGCTTTGCCTTGATGTTAAAGACTTGACACTCTCCTACAGCAGCCACTGCAGGCTGCAGAGCTACTCTCCCAAGAAAAAAATTATACCTTAAAGAGTGCTTACAAACCTCTAATCTGTGGCGTTTTTAAAGACAGGAACGTCATACACTGGTAGCATTATGGTCTTATTCAAATAGGAAATGGCCCACAATTTTTTTGTAGAATTCTCTCTCCATGGTCATACAACCATTTCAGTGGTGAAAACACCTTCTCTGCGAGAGCCAAACCCTTCCTGTAAGTGAAGGTACACTGGAAAGGACTTTTTTTGGCGGCCACCAGGTTCCAAAACCAGGAACGTTATGGGAAGATATAGGTAGCTACATGCTTTTCTGTCTGAGACAACCCTAGGCCCTGAGATTCCTCCTGAGAAGACTCATCTTCAGTGATTTCCTGATCCTCAATGGTTTCCACTTCTTTTTCCGACTCCAAAGAAACTTCCACTGATGCCTCATCCTCATGCAAGAGGAGAAGAGCACTCATGTTTGTGTCCCACGTTAGTGAGAACTCCTCAGAGCTGATCTTGCAGTTCAGAAATGATTGCAGACAATTCTTCCCTTGACGCAAATGAAGAGGAGGTTCATGCCCCTGAAACAGTGGAGTTACCAAGGGCAGGGATTCAAAGCTAATCTGACCCATAGGGGAGCCTCCCTACCCGAAGAAGGAATATGGGGGACCCCATTGTCCTTCTTGTTATCTCTTTGCCTGCGAGATGCCATAGCTTTCTGGGGTAAGATAGGCCTGTAACCAAGCAGGAAGTGGCCAGTCAGCTGAGGGGAGTGCCAGCCTAAAACAATAAAGTGACAGCATTTCCCACAAAATAGATGTGCCCCTGTACTTGCTATCCTCCAGTGGACAGAAGTCAGCTCAGTTAGTGATTGTAGAATGGCTGAGATATCAGGCATATGCTGTTGAGAACTATGGGCAAAAATCCCTATAGAAGGGAATGAGACATAAAATTGCTGATTAACCCACCCCTTTTAAACACTGTATATTACCTCATAAGAAGAAATACACACGTCCTGATGCTATCAAGTGCTTTAAAACATCACATACAAAGTGAACACTGTAAGGGGGGGCTGCCACAACTCCACAAAGGCACTTACCAGTCCATGCAGTAGGGCCTAGTAGGTCCAAACATCACCCATTATGGTTGGCACGCCCCACAGGGCCTTCAGGGACTTGATGCCCACCAGGAGGGTCACAGCCCTGGACCTGATGAGCACCCTACCAGCAAGATCTCCAGGTGCTCTGTACATCGGTGGTCACTGTCCGCAGGTTGCAGCGCCAAATGGCAGACATTAGATGCTGTCCCCACTCTTGTATGCAATGTCCAGGTACATTCACTCTTGGCCTGCTGGCCATATTGACTGATCTAGATAGGAGTGTTAGGAACAGGCCCAGAGATGTAGGAACAAGTCTCTTTTTCAGAGAGCCAGCAAAGCATCCATCACCTTCAGGCACTAGCAAAAAACTGACATGTAGCTGAACTGGGAGAGGTTATGCTGGGAGGGGATTCCTGTCTTTTTGTTCTTGCCACTGTCTATTCCAGCGTTTTTCAACCACTGTGCCGCGGCACACTAGTGTGCCGTGAGATATTGTCTGGTGTGCCGTGGAAAAAATTCCAATTTCATCTGTAACATGTGGCTTCGGCTCACAAATAGACCCAATCATTAGAATCTAATGATTCAGTGGTCGGCAAGCCGCGGCTCGCGAGCCACATGCGGCTCTTTACCCAGTCTAATGCGGCTCTTCTGTGTGCCGGGCGCCTGCTCCCCTCCCTCCTCTCGGTCGGACCGCCTGCCTCCTCTCGGTTGGCAGCCCCAAAAGTCCGCGCGGACCTTTTAATCCGGCTTGCGGATGTGGCTGTCAGGATGTGTGTAGGCGGGGGCAGCGTGCCGAACGTGAGGGGAGGGGAGCTAGGCTCCTCTCACAGTCCCGCCCTGAAGACCCGAACGGCGCGGGAAGACAGCGAGAGGAACGCAAAAGGTAAGTGAATTGACACGGGGGACTTGGCTTACTAGAAGGGGGGGGGGGAAATAGTACTGTGGGGGATGAAATACTATATGAGGGATGAATTACTTTATGAGGGATGAAATACTATATGGGGGGATGAAATACTATATGGGGGATGAATTACTATATCAGGGATGAATTACTATATGAGGGATGAAATACTATATGGGGGGGCATGAAATACTATATGGGGGGATGAAATACTATATGGGGGGATGAATTACTATATGAGGGATGAAAACTACTATTATGGGGGGATGAAATACTATATGAGGGATGAAATACTATATGGGGGATGAATTACTATATGAGGGATGAATTACTGTATGAGGGATGAAATACTATATGGGGGGATGAAATACTATATGAGGGATGAAATACTATATGAGGGGATGAAATACTATATGGGGGGATGAAATACTATATGGGGGAATGAAATACTATATGAGGGATGAAATACTATATGAGGGATGAAATACTATATGAGGGATGAATTACTATATGAGGGATGAAATACTATATGGGGGGATGAAATACTATATGGGGGGATGAAATACTATATGGGGGGATGAAATACTATATGAGGGGGATGAATTACTATATGAGGGATGAAATACTATATGGGGGGGATGAAATACTATATGGGGGGGGATGAAATACTATATGGGGATGAATTACTATATGGGGGGATGAAATACTATATGAGGGATGAATTACTATATGAGGGATGAAATACTATATGAGGGATGAATTACTATATGGGGGGATGAAATACTATATGAGGGATGAAATACTATATGGGGGGATGAAATACTATATGAGGGATGAAAATACTATATGAGGGATGAATTACTATATGGGGGATGGGAGGATGAAATACTATATGAGGGATGAAATACTATATGGGGGATGAAATACTATAATGGGGGATGAAATACTATACGGGGGGAGGGATGAAATACTATTCGGGGGATGAAATATATACGAGGGATGAAATACTATACGGGGGATGAATTGCTATGGGGGATGAATTACTATATGGGGGATGAATTACTATGGGGGATGAATTACTATATATGGAGGATGAATTACTATATGGGGGATGAATTACTATATGGGGGATGAATTACTATGGGGGGATGAATTACTATGGGGGATGAATTACACTATGGGGGATGAATTACACTATGGGGGATGAATTACTATATGGGGGATGAATTACTATGGGGGATGAATTACTATATGGGGGATGAATTACTATATGGGGGATTAATTACTATGGGGGATGGGGGAATTACTATATGGGGGATTAATTACTATGGGGGATGAATTACTATGGGGGATGAATTACTATATGGGGGATTAATTACTATGGGGGATGAATTACTATGGGGGATGAATTACTATATGGGGGATGAATTACTATATGGGGATATGAATTACTGGGGGATGAATTACTATATGGGGGATTAATTACTATGGGGGATGAATTACTATATGGGGATTAATTACTATGCTTACTATGGGGGAATATTACTATACTTACTATGGATGACACATACACATCATTCATCTACTCTTGGTCCGGCCCCCGGGTCCAATTATAAAATACTTTATTATTTCATAATAAAGTAATTATAAAATAATAATTTCTTTGTGTTTGATTCCTATTCAAGAGAATTACTTTATATATAGTCAATATAGGCACAGAGGTAAATTTTTTTAACATTTTCTAATGGTGGTGTGCCTCGTGATTTTTTTTTTTCATGAAAAAAGTGTGCCTTTGCACAAAAAAGGTTGAAAAACACACTGGTCTATTCACATGAAAGTGGCAGCATAGCATATCCAATGTAGTAATGATTAATCTGTGTTCTGTGATGTATGATTAGGATAATAAATAATTTTCCAAAATGTGGTCATTTTGTGGGTGTTTCTACTATCCTGGTACTCCAGGGTCTCCAAACATGTAAAATGTGTTTAATAAATTAACTATAGAAAAACAAAGTTTTGCATCTTATAATTAGTTATTTGCAAATCATATAAATATACATCATCCTGCATGCTTGTTTATTAACTCCTAACATTAGCATTAGAAACAGAGCACCTTAAAATGGAGATAAGACAAAGCAAAAAAAACTATAATTCAATACTATAAAGTAAGAGTAGAAAGAAAAAAAAATGTACATTGTAATTTGTAACTTTAGAAACATTTAAAATTAAAATGCTTCTATGCATTAAGGCAAAAAACCACCACTCCACTGCCTGTTCCCTCCCCCATCCCTAAACACCTGTCTCCTCTCTCGATCCGGTACTGTGCCCGTTTGCAATGTCTGCTCCTTCTTCTTCTTCTCACAAGACGCTAGGAACAGTGGGAGCCATAGGCTCATGCTGCTGTCAGTTAAATCACGTGAGGAGGGAGAGCGGGCTGCATGATGAGCCTCGCTGTGTGTGTCTATGGATGCATACAGACCAGCTTGGGAGAGCTCCCACATTGTTACCCCCTCAGAACATGTGTTGTGTGTTGTGCTCTGTTTGCAGCTATGTTTCACTTTGTTTAAATAAAATTTAACTTTTTTCTTTCTACTCTTACTTTGTAGTATTGAATAGTAGTTTTTGCTCTGTCCTATCTAAGGTGCTCTGCTTAGTTAATAATTTAGATGCCTAAGTTATGCTGCTTGAAACACTAAGGCTCCATTCATACTTAGGCGTTTCAAATCGCGGGCGGAATTATTCCGATTTGAAAATGCGCTGTGAAAATGTGAAATGTGTTCAGGTGCCATTCATTTTTTTCTGCAATCACAGCTTGTCTTTCTGTGCAAAAAAATGCACTGCGATCACACAAACAAAATCGCGGGACATGCGATGCCAAAAAAGGTTCCTTTTTTTGGGCGTTGCATCCTGAAATTTGGTTTGTGTCATGACGGAGCGCTTGGAGCGTGGAAAAAAAATGTGCCGTAATTGTGGCAAAAATGCCCTACGTTTTCATGTGTCATTGAAATTAATGGCACCTGAACATGCAAATGCATGTTTTTTACATTTTTACAGCACGCTTTCATATTGCGGGCAGAATCGCCTAAGTATGAATGGAGCCTAAATGTTCACTTTGGATTTTGGACCTTTCAATGCGGCTAGGCTGCAAAAAAAGTCTCACATACAGTATATGGACCTAACTGTCGTTCCTGCTACTAACACCAACGATGGGACATTATTCCTCCCATGGATACCAAGGATAGAGCCCTATTCCTCCCACTGACACCAATGATTGGACACTATTCATCCCACTGACACCAGTCATGGGGTACTTTTCCTCCTACTGATACCAATGATAGGGCCCTATTCCTGTCACGGGTACCAATGATGGGCCACTATTCCTCCCACTGACACCAATGATAGGGCACTATTTCATCCACTGGTTCCAATGACGGGGCACTATTCCTCCCACTGACACCAATGATGAGGGATTATTCCTCCCACTAACATCAATGATGGGGCACTATTCATCCCACTGACACCAATTATGGGGCACTTTTCCTCCCATTGTTACGAATAATGGGGCACTATTCCTCCCACTGATACCAATGATGGGCCACTATTCCCGCCACTCATACCAATGATGGGGCACTATTCCTCCAACTGTTAATAATGACGGGGCACTGCTCCTCCCACTGATATAGCAATATTCCTCCCATTGATATCAACAATAAAATACTATTCCTACCAGTAATACCAATGATGGGGCACTATTCCTCCCACTGACGTCAGTGATGGGGCCCTATCCTCCCACCAATACCAATAATGGGGCATTGGTTACTCGTACTAAACACCATGACATTTTCTACTCCAGCTGGCCACAGTCTGGCCCCCCTAAAGTTTGAATGACAATAAACTGGCCCTTTGTTTAAAAAGTTTGGAGGCCCCTGGTATATATCAGTTCCCGTGGCTGAATAAACACGGATATAGAGCGTTTTCGTACACAGTGTAGGAGAGTTTAGCATTTTTTCTGCCAGAAAGCTCCAACCAAAAGCGCAACCAGAAGGTTTTTTTTTTCCTGCCTCTAAACGTTGAGCATAAAATATGCCTCTAATCCTCCTAATGTGCATGGACACATAGGGTAACATTGAGCTGCTACAGGCAAAACACAAAACTCCTGTAGAATCAGTGATTTTTAAGCCAGTGTGCCCCGTGAGGACGTCGGATGACGAAACTAGTACGGCGGAGCTTCTTTTGGATGTGATGTCTGGACGCTCCTCGTAGACTGTCGGCTGTGATATCGCGGTGAGCGAGGCTTGTCCCTGTTTTCTTGAGGCTGTCATTGCTGGTGTTGGCTAGACACCCTGTTTGTGAGTGCATTTCTGACGTTTTAATAAAACATTTTGGTTTTAAACGTACTGCACCATGATTTCCTTTTTTGATTCCCCGAACATGATCTATGGTATGGAGATGTGATGACTACCTGCTGTTAAAGGCTATTCCATACTGTGCTGACTGGCTGTTTGCAGTATATTGCTCCCAGTTTGGATTACTTCTGCTGATCATCGCTCCCAGAGCAACCGCTATCTTTGCTGACTTATAATCTGGTCAGCATGGAGCTCTGGTGAGTGCACCCATTTCATTCGGTGGTGGATTTTTTTTGCACAGAGATTTTTTTTTGTACGGTGATTTATACAAGATTTCAGAACTGTTTAACCTCCCTGGCGGTATTCCCGAGTGTAGCTCGGGGTAAAATTTGAGTACCAAGAGCGGTAATCCCAAGTTACACTCGGGCTTACCATGCGGCGTTGCTCAGGGAGTCCCTGCAGCACTTACCTTGTCCTTCGCTCCCACGATGTGTCCCCTGCAGCGTCCCCGGCCATCTCCTCTGGCCGATGCCGGCATCCGGCTTCCGTGTTCCGGTCCCTGTGACGTCGGGACGTACGGGCGCTGGAACCGGCAGCAAATTTGAAATTTTTTAAAAATGTCATTTTTTAAAAAATTATTATTACATAGTAAAACATTGCTGTTTCAATGCATTTCACATACATTTTGTCCCTACTGCTCTGTCCTGTGCCCTGCCTGCATTTTGACTGTTCTTTCTGCCTAGAAACTTAGAAAAGTCCATGGCGTCCAAAAAGCGTCCCTTTACGTCAAAAGTGGTTTTAGACCGGCTAGAGAACAGCGATAGTAAATCAGAACCACTTGCAGAATTGAGTGATAATGATTCGTGGGGAAATTCGTCATCAGACACTAAAAACGATTTTGCGACTTTGCTCAGCGATGTGCGAATTTGCCTCTGTATTTCAAATTTCAGTGTTTTTGGTTTGATTATATTATTGAATTAAATTTATATATTATTTTTTTTGATGATTATTTATTAAATTATAATTTATGATTTTGTGTTTCAAATTTTATCATACCCGGGATGTTTACTAGACTCTTGTTCGTACAGATTTCAGTGAGTTATTCCTAAAAATTACAGCCTACAATAAAAAACTACATATTTCCATGCAAAAAAAATGGTACCGCTTTCAGCACAAAAAAATCGGAAATAATCATACCGCCGAGGAGGTTAATTACTTTGTTATGGTGGATGGACTTTTATATAAAACATTTTTTTTTCTATCACGGACATCATTATTTTAAACTGATAATTTTTGTATTTACTTATATTTAGCGCACTCTTTGATTTATTCATATATAGATAGTACCTTCACACACTATGAGTGTGTTATATATGTAAATTGTATGATAATTCTTTTGTTTGCTTATTTTATATGCTAAAATAAAAGCTAAAATCAAAAACTGCTGGCTAACCCTCTGGTCACCAGTGAATTATTGAACCATGTTGTCCACTAGTTCTGTTCATATGCTGTTGGTGTGAAGACCTTAGACAAATTCTGGCAGCAAAAAAATCCTGTAACAATAAACCCCTACTGTAATGTTTAATTTCTTAGGTCTTGTGCTTCAATGTTTTATGTTTTATTCACCTTCATTGTGTTTTAATTAATATAAATAAGTTAAAGGACAAGACATTGTTTTACATATTTGGTGGACATAAGGTCTCTTTAGAGAAATGTGCTGCCTCTGTAAACTCTAGCTATGGTAGAAATTGCAAGGCTACAATTTCCTTTGTCAACTCTAGTCTAAAGAGCATTAAATTCGGGAGCATTTTAAAAGCAATTTTCTTCTTGAAGCCTCAAAGCATCCTTTAGCTCCAGTCTGGAACTGCTGAATGTATGTATTCATGGGAGAACTGGATGTAGCCTTTAGATGGTTGTAAAGGCAGGTTTTTGTTATACCTTACTGCATTCTATACATGAAGGTAAAAAAATCTTCTGCATGCAGCTTTCCATGCAGCCCCCCTAATACTTACTGATCGGTTCTCTTGCATCCCATTGGCTTGAATACATCAGCTGGAGCCATTGACTCCTATTACTGTCAATCAGAACCAGTGACGAGGGAGCAGGGGGTGGGGCCGAGCTCCACTCTGGGTGTCTCATTGGCTACACAGAGCAGGGCTCAGGAGTGAGTATGCACAAGTGCCTCCAGAGCTTGCAGCTTGCTATGGGGGCACTTTGCAGGGGGGAGGAGACAGGATCGCTGGTGGGGGACCTGAGAAGACGAGGATCAGGGCTGCTCTGTGCAAGGGTAAGTATGGCATGTTTGGCATTTTAATACAAAAAAAAAACCTGAGCCTTTAATATTACTTCCCACAAGCTTCAGGTAATGCTAAATCCTGCAAAGTCAAAGATGGATTCCAGATAAATATGAAAGAATGTATCAGCTGCACGCCACTCTTAGCTCTTCTTGCTGTATTTATTAATTTTCAACAATGGGACTGAATACAACGTCTCCACTTGAGAACCACTCAAGAACCAATCTTCTTTGATACGTTTCACCACTCCTGGCTTGATTGCAAGGATATCTCTTCTTTTGAGCAAGGCAGTGATGAAGCACATCAGGGAAGGTTGGTTCCAGACATGTGCAACTCTCTTCGTTTTGAATGGAAATCTGGGCAAAATTTTTATTATTTGGAGATTCAGATGTATCTGAATTTCCAAATTACAACAGTAAACAATATCAACAAATCTGAAATAAATTATAATGTGTGGGAACTCTCTTCAAATGGTAGAGCTTGGTTACATGCACACAGCAACTCGCTTTCTTTTTTTAAGGCCTTTTTAGCCCACTTTTATTTAAATGAAAGTTCAAAACATCAGAAGTTTCCCACACAGGGGTATCTATCAGCCGCTTTTGGCTTCCACCTCTCCTTGGTGGAGCCCTCCTGACTCCTGTCTGCCGGGGTGGAGCCCTCCTGACTCCTGTCTGCCGGGTGGGGAGCCCAGAACCCTGGTCCTGACTCTATGAAAAGGCCCACACACACCTGTGCAATCAGTATCCTGGCCATTTCAAAACCTGGTCCCAGGATTGGAGATTTCATCCCTCCTAGATCTCTTTGAAATCTCCAGATCCCAAAACAGACCTTACAAACAAAGGAGGAAAGTGGAAAGCCACTTTCCTCCATATCAAAACACTTACCCTGGAGCCCCTCAACCTGCCTTGTTGAGAATCCTGGTGACAGATTGCCACACTGTCACATATCCCCCCCCCTTGTTTTGACCCCGTAGGGGGCAGAACACACAACTTATATCTTCTGGGCACATCTGTGCCAGCTCTCACTTACAGGGGTCCAATCTGGTCTGACCATACCTTTCCTAAAGGGGAACTCTACCCAATGACTCCTTTGGTGTCTCTCCCCAAGCCCCATTGTCACTCTGCTATGGGCTCTACTCAGGCCTTCCCTATTCTTTTTCCGGGTGCATTTCCATAAACACTTTTCTATCGACCTTTCTGCCCCTTTGCTTCAGGTGCTCAGGTTTCTTAATACCTCCTCCAGTCCATTTACTGTCCCAAGGCTGTAGGGGAACTATTTCTACTGTATTTGTACCAGGACCACCCCCCTGTTTTCTTGTACCTTTAGCTATCAAACCTGCATGACTCATTACCACAGCATTCAGTTTACCATGAACCGTTATATTCCAGTCAATATTACACCTTTCAACATCTTTTCCAGCATTAGTTAGGACAGTGTCTGCAGAGGGCACACACACACCATAGGGCAGCCATCACCCACATGAACCTCACAAAATGCCACTTCACCTGGTGTCATGCACTCTGCAGGCAGCTGTCCAACCATTTTAACTTTTCCTACACCACTTGGATCTGTATCCAAACCCTGTACAGATGAGCTCTCTTTTGATCTATTTTGCCAGTTTTCACATACCATTTGTCCCTGTATTTCAGGTGTCTTATCAGACCTGCTACATAAACCTCTTTTTGGCCCAATGACCCTGATTTCTTTATGCACATCTGTTTGAGCCCCTGGTCAGGATCTCTGCTGTTCTCTGGTCCATGCTCGGCCCTTCCATCTCATATGGTTTGTCCAATGGTGCAGTAAACACACCCTTCACTGACAACGGACCAGCACCATTCTGGACCATAGCAGCAGAAATGCTTCCCACCTGGAGGAGGTGAAACCTTTCTTGACTCCTTTTTCCATTTCTCCAAAACCTCTCTCATATATCCCATTGACAGGTAGTCCAGCAGCATACCCTGATACAACTTTTAACACCATCCACAAATTCAGAAATAAACTACTTTTTGCTCTCGTTTGATCTGTACAGCCAGCCATTCGGTGCTCCCACCTAGTGGTACTCTGCAGTACCAGACCATCTGACTGTGGAGGAGACATCCCAGTATACATTGGTTGTACATTCCAAAGTTCAAGCATCTCCTTTAATACTTTGGTTACAACCCAACCACTTGACTCTAAACCTAAGACCTTCCTGACGATATTTAGGACACTGGGAACGCTGAGAGACTCACCCGCTGAGACTTGAGAAGTTGAAACTTTTTTAAAGTGACCTCCTCCAAGCTGGAGGTAGCCACAGCCTGGTGCTCCACCAGAGTGCTGCCATGTGCTGGGCTCTTTCAACGTCTCAGACTCAGCACCCATAAGCTGCCCCCAATCATTCCCAGTGACAACATCATTTTGACACTCCATGCCAACATCACTTTTGTGGGTCACAGAAAGTCTCTGCTGTATACACAGAGTGCTGCCATGTGCTGGGCTCACTTTCAGTATTATTAGGCTGCACCAACACACTCCTATGACAAGGTGCAGCTCCACTCTGCTCTACCAGAGTGACATCGCAGTTGTCCCGGGCAACCTCCGGCTCCAATACACGGAGAGCCCTGGAGATGTCTAAGGACACCTGTGCTGTATTACCAGCGGTTGCTATGGGAAATGACCCATCTTTAATTACAGCTTTTGCACTGCAAGAGCTCAGGGTTTTCCCAACAGCAGTACATTTCTCATCAACAATATCAGCATTTTTAGCTCTTGTGGGCTGTACTAGCCCACTACCAGCCTGTGACTGGCACAGATTAGTGATATCACTTTCTTTTTGAGAACCATGCACAGGTTTTACTTTAACCCCTAACTCCCCACCGTACAAGGCACTGCACAGGGAAAAGTCATTTAAAAAGCACATTCAGTGGCCCAACTAACTGGGGTCACTCCTACATCAGAATGGACAGTCTCATAACCAGTCCTTCTCAACATGACAGGACCAGCCATGGTTTTATCACACACAGTCTTACCCACCACAGTAGTAGGTGTCGCCATCTTCATTTGAGTGCGTCGTCTCATAAACGCATCCTCAACCGCACTTTCCTTGGCAACTTTTCCCTTGCCCCAAGGTAAAGTAACAGACGCCATCATAGGCTCCATGGACTCTCTGGCAGCCCCTGCAGGCCCAACAGAAACTTCCTCCCTGTTGCCAGAGGTGGCTTCCAACATTTTAAAACAAGACTCTGGACTTGCAGTTGTAGCGGTATTCCAGAGTCTGGGGACAGTAAAAGATCCCATGCCCCCACTGACCACACTCCAGGCAGGGTACCTTTCTACACTTATCTTTATTGGGATACTGAGCCACATCTCCAATGCAGCTCCTCCTTCCAGGCAATATTTTTTCTCCGGTCGCCATGGGAGATTGCACTCTCCAAGCAGAACTTTGCTGGCTCTTTCCAAAACGCTGTATTGGCTCCTCTTGATACCACTTGTCATGATCCTTATATGACATGGCCCCCTGTACACAGACGGCCCGACTGGCCTCCTCTGTGTTGCTATGGGCCTTCACTCTTGGTCCTGGCCTCTGGTCAGCCCCTCTCCTTGCACATAGCATAGGCTTCTCTCTGCTGGACCAACTCTCAAGCCGTGACACAGTCACATTTTTCACAACAGCTACTGGTTTAACTGCAGCAGCGTTGCCATGGGTGACAGCACCCCTCTCCCAGGTACGGACATCCTGCAGCTCTCTCCTTGCACTGAAGGTTGGCTTGCTTTCCTCTTTAGGTTGGTTCAACGCTGCCAGGTGCCGCTTGCACCAGTCCACAGCAGACTCACCACATCTAAATTTCCAGGCTTGGCTGGGGCATGCGGTATATAAACCCCTAGCCACAGGGCTCTCTCTCTCTCATTTCAGCAAACATTGCCTCCTTTTTCTGTTTTGACCCCCCCATCTTTGCAGTCATGCACACAGCATTGTGTTACACAGTTCAGCAACACCATGGAACACTGTCTCTTTAAGGCAAAGTGCTTTTCTCTAGCAGGTTCTCCTCACATAGATAGTGCAGACTTATGCACCAAACAGTTCATATAACTGATGAACTTACTTCAAATCGCCGGGATCTCCAATTCTGCCCACTGCATCCTCCATCATATGTGTGGGAACTTGCTTCAAATGGTAGAGCTTGGTTAAATGCACACAGCAACTCGCTTTCTTTTTTTAAGGCCTTTTTAGCCCACTTTTATTTAAATGAATGTTCAAAACATCAGAAGTTTCCCACACAGGGGTATCTATCATCCACATAAACAAAATTCAGCCTCCTGGCTCTCAGATATACACAATCTTCTACTGGCCTTCCTCATCAGGCTTACGTCTGTCTCCTGCAGACTCTTCCAAAAACATGGCTCTGCACACAGCTACTCCCAAGCAGCTCCTTGCCGCTTTTGGCTTCCACCTCTCCTTGGTGGAGCCCTCCTGACTCCATCTGCCGGGGTGGAGCCCAGAACCCTGGTCCTGACTCTATGAAAAGGCCTGCACACACCTGTGCAATCAGTCTCCTGGCTCTTCCCAAAACCTGGTCCCAGGATTGGAGATTTCATGCCTCCCAGATCTCTTTGAAATCTCCAGGCTCCAGATCCCAAAACAGACCTTACAAACAAAGGAGGAAAGTGAAAAGCCACTTTCCTCCGTATCAAACACTTACCCTGGAGCCCCTCAACCAACCTCGTTGAGAATCCTGGGTGACAGATCGCCACACTGTCACAAATGAAACATCAAAATTCATTTGTTTCATTTGGATGTTTGAAGCATTCAAATGAAACGAATGATCCGAAATGATTCAATAATAGCTGGTTGTAAGGAGTGGCTGGCCAGTGCATCCTTAACAACCATGACTCATCAGCAGGATTCCTCATTGACAGCAGAATGTAAATAAACAAGTGCCAGCTTTAGAATTAAAAAACAAATAGCATGTGGGTCCCCCAAAATCCATACCAGACCCTTATACTAGCATGCAGGCTGGCAGGCCATGAAAAGGGGGATGAGTGAGCGCCCCCCCCCCCTCCTAAACCATACCAGGCCACATGCCCTCAACATGGGGGGGTGTTTTGGGGCAGGGGGGCTCCCCCTCCAAAGCACCTTGTTCCCATGTTGATGGGGACAAGGGCCTCCTCTACACAACCCTTTTTGGGCCTGTTCAGAAATGTTTGCAGTCAGACATAACACATCTAAAAGGTAAGAAATATATTTTTTTTATACTTTATTCTGTTAACAACATAACATTACAAACATAGTGAGATTTTCTCAAATTAGACTGCAAAAGTGGAATTACAATTTAAGTAATGACAATGCCATCATCAAATCAATAGACCTATGGCTAAAGTATAAAATTGTTCTCTGAAGCGATTAAAGAACAAAAGGCAGTTTTATATAATACCTAAAAGCCCACATGAAAAATATTGTATCTTGGGAACTGTATATGGCTAATACCTGTAATGATAGTATGCATATTTACATAGTTGGTAAAGTTGAATAAAGACACCAGTCTATCCAGTTCAACTGGAGTGTTTATGTGTGCATTTCTGTATGTGTGTTTATATTCGCCTTTTTAAGTCATTTTTTTTTATTCCATATTCCTTTATTAAGTGTTGTTGCATGGCGACCATTTCCTGTTATCTCACATATATATTCTTATTATTATAGCCACATTTACCACGCTAACTCATCCCACAGTTTTTACACTACATAGACAGTAATATACCGAAACATTCGGATTGTTCCTGATTGGTGTGCTATTACTTTGTGGAACGTTTCGCCGAATGGTTCACGAAATATCGGTGTTTTTGTGGTGAAATTGGTCCCATAGGAATGAATGGCAGAATGTTCAAAACTAGAGCAAGAGCTGACAAAAGCTAGAGTGTGAGCTGAAAAATCAGGACATGATTTCTAAACTGCCATCACTCCCTCATTTTCAAGCCAACCTACACAAATCTAATATCAACACGTTCAGCTATCCCTGCTGCCACTAAAAATGTCCACATCTAAGCCATAGTCCTGATAGTTTTCACAATATGACCATTTGTTTGCAACTCACGCCACCCATTGACATTCATTGAAACTCCACTCTAGCTACCTCAAATTTGAAGGGCAATTTCTAAACTGCGACTGTGCATCATTTTTAACATTTCACCGACATACTATGCATCAAAATGTAGGTCTGGGTCTTGTGATTCTCACAATATAAAGCTCTTCGGTGTAGGATTTATAATTTTTAAACTACATCCATTTGAATGTGGCAACCGCCAGTTCAGTGAGCAAGTTGGAGCAGTTTGTTTTTAACCGCTCTTCTCTGTCCTTGCTGTAGAGTGAGTTGCCATAGGAACCCAGGTGTGTGAGCAGGCAGCAGAGTGACAAAAGCTAGAGTGTGAGTTGTAGACTACTGGTGGAGGCAAGAGCACTTCACACAATTTCACCAGAAATTTTAGCTTTTCTAGTTTAATTTTGCTGTCCAGAGAAAGCGATAGTTACAGCAGGAAGGACAAACCGTAAAATACTGCCATTGATTTGTGTACATACCTCGCTTAGAAAGGGATGCTGTCAATGCCTTTGCTCCTATATCAGCTCGTGATCTAGACCTTTGTAGCTTACACAGACTTTATCAAATGTATGTAGCTATGGAAAATATACATTTAGCAAAGCCTTGGTGTGCCTCTTTCGATGACTGGATTCAGCAGTGTGTTTGAAAACGTATTTTAGAGATGTTCACATTGACCTGATAGCATCACATACTGTAGGTCCTTCAAAATTGACCCATTTCATCCCCAGGAATTCATGCTGTGTTCACAAACTGCTCACCTTATTTTCTGCAGGTAGCAGCAGAAATTAACATTTTTCAGACCAGGCATCTTATGTTGCCAATTGCATGCACACTGTAGCTTGCAGTAGTGAAACTGGATGTAGTTTTCTTCCACTGTGATCCATTCTTTTTATGTTTTGGTACAGTGGGGCAAAAAAGTATTTAGTCAGCCACCAACTGTGCAAGTTCTCCCACTTAAAAAGATGAGAGAGGCCTGTAATTGGCATCATAGGTAGACCTCAACTATGAGAGACAAAATGAGAAAAAACATCCAGACAATCACATTGGCTGATTTAGAAAGAATTTATTTGCAAATTAATGGTAGAAAATAAGTATTTGGTCAATATAAAAAGTTCATCTCAATACTTTGTTATATATCCTTTGTTGGCAATGACAGAGGTCAAACATTTCCTGTAAGTCTTTACAAGGTTGGCACACACTGTTGTTGGTATGTTGGCCCATTCCTCCATGCAGATATCCTCTAGAGCAGTGATGTTTTGGGGCTGTCGCTGGGCAACACGGACTTTCAACTCCCTCCAAAGGTTTTCTATGGGGTTCTTTGCGGAGAAACAGCCCCAATGCATGTTGTTGCCACCCCCATGCTTCACAGTAGGTATGGTGTTCTTTGGATACAACTCAGCATTCTCTCTCCTCCAAACATGACGAGTTGTGTTTCCACCAAACAGTTCTATTTTGGTTTTATCTGACCATATGACATTCTCCCAATCCTCTTCTGGATCATCCAAATGCTCTCTAGCAAACTTCAGACGGGCCCGGACATGTACTGGCTTAAGCAGGGGGACACGTCTGGCACTGCAGGATCTGAGTCCCTGGCGGCGTAGTGTGTTACTGATGGTAGCCTTTGTTACATTGGTCCCAGCTCTCTGGTCATTCACTAGGTCCCCCCGTGTGGTCCTGGGATTTTTGCTCACCGTTCTTGTGATCATTTTGACCCCACGGGGTGAGATCTTGCGTGGAGCCCCAGATCGAGGGAGATTATCAGTGGTCTTGTATGTCTTCCATTTTCTAATTATTGCTCCCACAGTTGATTTGTTCACACCAAGCTGCTTGCCTATTGTAGATTCCGTCTTCCCAGCCTGGTGCAGGTCTACAATTTTGTTTCTGGTGTCCTTCGACAGCTCTTTGGTCTTCACCATAGTGGAGTTTGGAGTGTGACTATTTGAGGTTGTGGACAGGTGTCTTTTATACTGATAACAAGTTCAAACAGGTACCATTGATACAGGTAATGAGTGCAGGACAGAGGAGCCTCCTAAAGAAGAAGGTACAGGTCTGTGAGAGCCAGAAATCTTGCTTGTTTGTAGGTGACCAAATACTTATTTTCCACCATAATTTGCAAATAAATTCTTTCCAAATCAGCCAATGTGATTGTCTGGATTTTTTTTCTCATTTTGTCTCTCATAGTTGAGGTCTACCTATGATGCCAATTACAGGCCTCTCTCATCTTTTTAAGTGGGAGAACTTGCACAATTGGTGGCTGACTAAATACTTTTTTGCCCCACTGTATGTTGAAGCAAAAGATTTTGGTGATGGGATTTTCATGCAGTATTCTTCAGTGCAAAGAATCCCAGCTCAGAAGTGATAAGTATGCAAACAAAAGGTTAAGTATACTTAATGGAAATTTAGTGTTAGCCTGGCCATACACCAGTAGAATTTAATTTGAACATTTGTATGGAAATGTAAAAAAACATACGTTAGAACATTTGATCTTAACATAACTGAGTCAACTAATTTAATTCAAAAGTCCTACAAATTGTATCCAAACCTGCTACTTGAATGGAATTCCAGATGTAATAAACAGGTTGCTTATGTTCCTAGAACATACGAATTACAATACTGTAATGCACAATTTTCCCCAAAACAAAAACCACATTCTCAGTTCATTCGAGAAAAATTTTCCATCCTGCTCCTTTGAATTTTCTCATCACTAGAGTCAAAAATGATCTTCTATTTAAGCCCACTATATAGTTACATAATTGGCAAGGTTGAATAAAGACACTGGTCCATCCAGTTCAACCTGTGTGTGTGACCACTGTTCTCTATATCCCTGTGCACTGTGTTCACTAAGAAACGCATCTAAAGGATTTTCGGAACTTATCTACAATCTCCGCTGACACCACCAACTGTGGAAGGGAGTTTCACATCCTTACCGCCCTAACAGTGAAGAACCCCCTACGCAGTTTAGCCACTTGCCTACTGAGCACTTATACCCCCTTATGCCCATGCCGATTTTGACACAAATACAGCTTTCTTTTGGTGGTATTTACTCGCCACTGGGTGTTTTATTTTTTTGCGCTATAAACAAAAAAAGTGCAAAAAATTAAAAAAAAAGTTTTTCTTTGTTTCTATTATAAAATTTTGTAAACAGGTGATTTTCTCCTTTACCGATGGACACTGATGAGGCTGCGCTGATAGGCGCTGATAGGCGGCACTGATGAGGTGGCATGGATAGGCAGCACTGATGGGCACTGATAGGCAGCACTGATGGGCACTGATGATGCTGCACTGATATGCAACAATGATGGGCACTAATAGGCGGCACTGATGGGTGGCACTGACTGACAGCACTGACTGGCGGCACTGATGGGTGGCAGTGATGGGGGGCACTGCTGGGCACTGGTGATCACCGATCAGGTCCCGCTGCCCTGATGATCAGCGCCAATCTGTTTTCTGACAATTGCTGGTTATCGGCAGACAACCAGCAACTGCATTTACCCGGTGATCTGCTGTGTCATTGGACACACATGGTAAAAGGCCGCAGTGATTGGCCTTTTACCACATCATGTGATCAGCTGTGTCTGTAGGACACAGCGTTCATGGAAATCACTGGGTACGTGCCGCTGGGGGCATGCAGGAAGGTGTGTTCTGGGAGGACGTCATATGACTCCCTCCCACAACTGGACAACCACGCTGTAGCCATCATTCGGCTATAGCGCCGATGGCAAGTGGTTAAGACTCAACAGCTTCTCGTCCAATTTCATTGTATGGCCGTGTCTTTTTTAGAGACCTAAGAATAAAAAGATTCCTCCCAATGCTAGAGTCACCATTCCAAGATTTGGATATTGTGATCATTTCCCCTCTTAAGCGTCTCTTCTCTAGAGTGAATAAATTTAATGTTTGTAGCCGTTCCTCCAGTAACCATCAGAAAAATGAACAAATGTTCTGAAAACAAAGTTTTTAGAACACATTTCTACTAGTGTTACATTGAGGAAGCCCTTAGGCTATAGCATCCCTTTTTACACAACACCCATCAAACTAACAGTAGCTATTTTTTTTCTACATTGCAATACAGTACATTAGTATTTTCGTTTTCCAATCATCCATCTTTTGTGTCTTAACCACTTGACCTCCTGAGGATTTACCCCCCTTAATGACCAGGCCTCTTTTTGCTACTCAACGCTGTACTAATTCAACTGATAATTGTGCGGTCATGCAATGCTGCGCCCAAACAAAATTTACGTCCTTTTTTTCACACAAATAGAGTTTTCATTCGGTGGTATTTGATCACCTGTGCGCTTTTTATTTTTTCACGCTATAAACAAACAAAGGCCAAAAATTTTGAAGAAAAACGATAATTTTTACTTTCAGCTATAAAAAATATATAGTAAACTCAAAGTTAGTTATAAATTTAGGCCAAAATGTATTCTGCTCCATGTTTTTGGTAAAAAAAACTCCCAATAAGTGTATATTGATTGCTTTGTGTGAAAGTTATAGCGTCTACAAACTATGGTATGGATACTGCAATTTATGCCATTTTTTTGCTATGCTGTGCTAGTTTAACGGACAATTGCGCGGTCATGCAATACGGTACATAAATGAAATTTACATCCTTTTTTTCCCCACAAATTGAGCTTTCTTTTGGTGGTATTTGATCGCCTGTGCAGTTTTTATTTTTTGCGCTATAAAAAAAAAAGGCTGACAATTTTGAGGGAAAAAAAAAAACAATATTTTGGACTTTTTGCTATAAAACATGTCCAGTAAAAAAAAAATTTAAAAATCAAATTTAGTCATAAATTTCTGCCAAAATGCATTCTGCGACATGTCTTTGCTAAAAAAAACCCAATACATGTAAATTAATTGGTTTACATGAAAGTTATAGCGTTTACAAATGGCGGGGAAAGATACTGGGATTTTTAGTTTTTTTTTTTTTACTAATAATGGCGGCGATCAGCGACTTATAGCGGGACTGCGGCGGACATTCTGACACTGGGGGGTACTGACTTGGGGTCACTGACATTCCCAGTGACACCAATACAGTGATCAGTGCAAAAAAAAAAAAAAAACTGACACTGTACTAATGGCACTGGGGAGGAAGGGGTTAAGTTTATTATTCAGGGAAAGGGTTAACTGTGTGAGGGGAGTGTTTTTACTAGGGGGCGGGGGTGTGTACTGCAGGGAACACCGCTGATCAGGAGAGAGAAACTCTGTCCCGATCAGCGTGTCCTGGAGCTGTCAGGGAACTGACAGAAAGCACAGCTACTACAGCTGTGCTCTCTGTCAGCGATTGGCGCCGATCGCCGGGACATAGTCGGTAACGACCGGCTGTGACCCGGTGACTGACATCCGCGGCTGTGATCGGCGGGACAGGTAGGGTGGGTCGCGCCTCGCGCGCACCCCCCCTACCTGTTTTAAAAAACACACGTTTTAAAACGTGTTTTTGCCCAGCCGTGCCGCCCTGCCGCCGTATTTCTACAGTGGCTGGGCAGCATGTGGTTAATCTTATAAGTACAACTTAGTTGATTTTATGCAATTTTAGGCTTTGGATATACAAGTGACAAGAGTTTATATTACAACCTAGATGTTACATCTGCCCTATTTGATGTCTGCACATAAACAGGTAAACTATATGACATTATTGTGGAGTGTGGCTTGTATAAACAATACACTGAGTTTGAGCACTTTAATGAAAATAACTTGATGTTTCAGGACATTGATTTCTATTAAGGAGGTGAAGATGGAATATTATCTGCTAGAAATCAGACGAGTAGAAACAATACATGACATTTTCCTCTAGGGTAATAGTGATTGAAATTCATCCTGACAAGCACACAGATGACAAGATTCAGTCAAAGAAGCAATGGGTGACTCATAAATTGTAGTGGCACGTTCTCTCTAAGGGCCATCGTGTTCACCAGTGCCTAAAATATTATACTAAAGATAAGACGTGATGCATCACTGCATTCAAGTTTTAATATCTCCAATATCTTTGGCAAAGAGTGTTTTAAACCCATATTTATTGCTTTTGAAAATAAGCTTTGTATTTAGTTTATTATCATTGTCACATTTGTATCACTGGAGGCAGCAGAGACAGTACAATTAGGTACTGCTTTTCATCCTGAGCCATATTTGACCTCTTGTGACAAGTTAAAAATCAGTTGAATTAATTTCCCTCCATTATGTCATACTCTACATGGAGCCTAGTTTTTAGTGATATAATAAATACAAACAGGGGCGGACTGACAACTCATGGGGCCCCCGGGCAATAGGGGATCATGGGGCCCCTGTGTCCTCACCCACACTCAAACCACACCCAAAAAAGCCTATGAAAAGGTACTAGGGGCATCTCATGGGGCCCCATACTGACCTCGCGCACTGCCAGAGTTCCCAAATGGTCAGTCCGCCCCTGAATACAAATAAATCACATTAAAACTATTTGTAAACCCAAACACTAAATCTTATGTAAGCTTTTTTTCACGTTAAAAAAAACCCAACTTTATTAAAGCAAAAAATAATCAGATGTGACCATCAATATTGCAGTGTTATCATTACAAGTACAACTTTTGCCAATTTACATATCAGGTTGAATGACCAGTAGTATCACTAAAGCAGGCCACAGACGGGTCGTTTATCGTCCGAATTTTCGTCCAATTGAAAAAGCGGCTCATATTCACACCGTTAGTGGGGTAATGCCTTTGGCCGTTTTTCGTGAATCTTCTCATTTTTTTTTTATCGGTCATGCTATAAAGTCTACAAAAAACAGCCGTTTTTCATAAGCATTGGTGGCATCATCCATGGCAGCAATGACCGATTTTTCATTTATCGGCCGACAATTCGGCCGATAAACGGCCCATCTATAGCCAGCCTTAGCTCTGTGCCTGTACATCCAACAACAATGTTTCTTGATGTGTGGTCATCTCCTGCAGTCTATGAGGGTGATGGGGGAGCCGCAAGTGGTTCCATGCACCCGGCACCGGATGTCTCTCCTGATTTCCTTGGGAGGGATTTTGGCCTTGGAGATTAGCGGAAGTACAGTCCACTTTTTCCAATGCCCGCCCTTGTGGTGGCTTGGTGCCGGTGGCACACCTCCATATACCACTCCGGGACTTCCGAGAACCCAGCTGGGAAACCAAACATAAGGCAAGCACACATCGTGTTATGACGCCGGAAGTGATGTTACTACGTGGCGCTTTGATTAAACACCAACCATGGATAGCTCACTGTAAGTGTAATCATCTTTTGGATTGACTTTCTAGTCCCCTCAATGAAGAGGAATATTACGTACAAATTCTAATATTGATTTATGCCATATATAATTAAATGAGTTTACTGCTCAGGAGATATAGAATTTATTCTATCTTAAACTTGATGTGGTAGTATAATTTCCCCTCCTTTTTACAACAATGGGCAGTGAGGTTTCAGAGGTCCTTGTGTATATTCCATCGGGGCACTGGCAGCAACTGTCTATCGCTCCATGGCTGCAGGAGATGGCCTTCATATCTAACAGAGTTTGATGCATGTAAGAAATTTTCTTATTGGGAAATAGTTCACGATTATTTGTTGTAATATGTTTGTTATAAGAACCTTGTATTGCAGAGTGGTATAATTCCCTGAGGAAGGAGCTATCGGAAAAAGCTTTGAAATGTGTTTGGATGCCCCGGCCTAATCAATGGTTAAAAGCTAACAAATTGTGTTATTGTGGACATATTTTGTATATGTATTAGCTGGGGATATCACTGCATAGTCCATGAGTTGTCAGTCCAGGGGCGGACTGACAACTCATTGGGCCCCGGGCAATAGGGGACCATAGGGCCCCTGTGTCCTCGCCCACACTCAAATCACACCCAAAAAAGCCTATGAAGAGGTACCAGGGACATCTCATGGGGCCCCCTACTGCCCGAGTTCGAGTTCTCCAATGGTCAGTCCACCCCTGACTGCGACTCAGAGGAAAGTGGTCCGACACCCAGCCATTACCGAAACTCTCGCTATAGATGATTGATATAGTAGTTGTACCCATTTGATGAACCTTGGACCAAATCCATATCTCATCAAACACTCCCAAATGCCATGTCATGCCACCAAATCAAATACCTTAGCAACGTCTAAAGCCACTATTACTGTAGTACCAACATTGTTGTGTGTAACTTGGATGTTCATGTATAAATGCCTGATGTTAATAGCTGTATTCAAACCGGGCATAAAGCTTTTTTGGTTAGGGTGTACCAGGGATAAAATGACTTTGCCGAGGCGGGAAGCTAGAATATTAGCTAGAATCTTGATGTCAACTTGTAATAATGAGATAGGACGGTAAGAGTCGGGGAGTGAGGGATCCTTTTCAGGCTTTGGGAGGACCAAAATTATGGCTTCCCGCTTTGTGGGGGCAAAGTAGAAGTATTGAAAAGGACGTTGTAGAGCAGAGATGTATTGTTGAGGAGCATTTCTGTCCCCAGCAGGTTGAAAGAAATCTGAGGGTTTGTTTTGCTAAGAACTGGGCTGATGGGGTCATTTCAGTTAAAGTTTCTGGTGGTAAAATAAAATAAAGCAGTAGACAGCAGTGTTTGCCATGTCATGTGCACTAATGCTTGTAGTTTAGGCAACAAGCTTTGTGAGCTGACAGCTCTTATATCTAGGGACAACTTGGACCTTGTTGCAATTACAGATACGTGGTTCAAGGATTTAAATGACTGGGAAATAACTATGCCATGGTGTACACTATACAGGAAAGACCGTATGGAAGAGGGGAGTTGAAGTTGCCATATATCAAAAATAGCATAAGGCTAACATTAATTTAAAAACCAAATGAGATATTTGAAACCCACTGGGTCTGCCTTCCAACCAGACAGGGATCTTCCCTTAGAATTGGTGTAATATACAGACCCTCAAGACAGACTGAAGATTATGATAACTTGTTGATTGACAAGATAACTCAAATGGCAATGAAGGGGAGGTTTTGATTATAGGTGACTTTAACATGCCTGACATTAAGTGGAATTTTTAAACTGCTATTACAAGTGGGAGCAGATGTAATGGAAGCACTGAATGGACTTTCTCTAAAACAGTTAGTAAAAAGTCCAACCCTAGGTGATCATATTCTAGACCTAGTACTGACAAATGGGGATCAACTGTCTAATGTTGAGGTGGGGGAAAATTTGGGTTCTAGTGATCACCAATGTCTTTGGTTTGATATTAAAATGACAACTGAAAAATCATATCCAAAAACAAAAAAGTTTTAGATTTCAAAAAGACGAATTTTGCTGAAATGGGCGAATTTCTAAAAAAGTAGTTGAAAGGTTGGAGTAAGTAATCAGTGGGCACTGTTAAAGTGTTACTAAACCCACAACAGTAAAATCAGTCTGTATATGCAGTAATGCATGCTTTTATACTCACTGTGGAACCTAAGGGGTTAATCTTCCACATTGTGTAAAAAGGATGTTTGATCCTCTCTTCTCTGATCCTCCTCTTCTTCCAGCATCTCCCAAATATCTCCTGATAGAACAGAGGCTAGGGGCAAGCTGCACATGCTTACTTTGCCATGTGATCAGTTCAGGGCCAATCAGTGCTGTCCAGACAGAGGTCAGAGGTCTACAGGAGAATGAAAACTCCTCCTACCAGCTGTAACCAGTGCTCTGCTGGACACTGATAGAAATCACAAGACTGCTCTAACTGCTGATGAGAAGAGGTATTTAGAAGTTTATATTTACTAAAACTTTACTAAAAATTTATTAGTTGCATTTCCATGTTGTGTGTACTGTGGGAGACCAGATATAGTGAATGCAGGATCCTGGGTTTAGTAACCACTTTAAAGTCTACCATCCTGGAGGCAACTAGATTATATGTCAAGTAAGTTAGTAAGAATAAACAGAAAAAAAAAACAATATGGTTCACTTAAGAGATAAGTAGAAAAGTAAAGGAAAAAAATCAGCATATAGGAGATTCAAGGAAACAGGAGGTGCAGCTGACAGAGAAGAGTATAAGAATAGACAAAAGGAAGCCAAACACATTATCAGTGCTGCCAAATTACAGAAAAAGGAGGAAATTGCTAAATCTATTAAGAAAAGAGATAAAACCTTTTTTAGGTACATTAGTGATAGAAAGAAAAAATACGATGGGATCACTAAAATGAAAACTGGGCACAACACTTATATTAAGGAAGACCACTTAAAACCACTTAACCACAAGCCTACAGGGCACTTATACCCCCTTCCTGCCTAGGCCAATTTCCATCTTTCAGCGCTGTCGCACTTTGAATGAGAATGGTGAGGACGTCATATGACGTCCTCCCAGAACGAGAGAACCATCTTGCATCCGTCATATTACTATATGGCGGGCGGGAGGTGGTTAAACCACTTAAACAATTACTTTTGTTCAGTCTGCTTAGGAATAAATTATACCAACAATGATAAGTTGGGAAATCAAATTGGTTCTACTAATGATGGTTCATTTTTAGGATTTCCAGAGACAGAGCTAGTAGAGGAACTGGCTTGGTTAAAGATTAATAAAGCAATGGTATTCATCACAGAGTTCTAAGAGAACTTTGAGGTATAGATGTTGGACCATTAACTGATATTTTTTTTTAAATCTCTTCTAACAGGAGAAGTTCCCCGTGACTGGTGGACAGCCAGTGCTGGTTCTGTGGACATAGCATATCTTGACTTCAGCAAGGCATTTGATACAGTTCCGCATAATGATCTAATACAAAAGTTGTACAAGATAGGACTTAGTCCTGGGGTGTTTCAGTGGATATGCAGCTGGCTAAAGGATAGATACCAGAGTGTGGGTGTAGATGGGGTTCACTCAGAACAGAGACCGGTCACTAGTGGTGTACCACAAGCTCTGTACTGGGTCCTGTTTTATTTAATCTATATATAAGTAATATAACTAAAGGTTTGTTGGGTAAGGTATGTCTTTTTGCTGATGACACAAAGGTGTGTAATAGGGTTGATATCCCTGGAGGTGTCTGTAATATGGAACATGATTTGGCATTGCTGGAAGATTGATCAAAAAAAAGTAATACTTGGACCCATGCAATGAAGACCTCCCCAAACCCAAATTTGCGCATAACAGCCCAAAGGTAAGCCCATTCAATGCTATCAAATGCCTTATGGGCATCAAGGGACAGTAAGGCTCGATCTCCCATATTATCCGCTCTTGACTGTATATTTAGAAATAGTCTGCATATATTAATAGCCATAGATATTTGGGGCATAAACCCAGATTGATCTGAGTGTATAATAGAGGATATGACCTTTAATCTAAGGGCTAGGACTTTAGCCAAGATCTTCACATTGCTCTGAAGGAGTGATATGGGTCTATACGATCCAGAGTCTATCGGGTCCTTACCCGGTGCAATATCAGGACTATATTGGCCCTGGTCATGAAAGCTGGAAGGCAACATCAGTCTTTTGCATCATTAAACACTTCAAGTAAATGTGGTAATATAGTTTCTGAATAGTATTTATACACTTCTATGGGTAGGCCATCCTCTCCTGGGGCCTTTGAGTTTGGAAACTGACTGGTCGCCAGCTGGAGCTCCTCCAAAATCAGAGGGGCATCCAGATGCCTTCTAGAGGCCTAAGGGATGGCAGTGGTATAGTACATAGGTACTCAGCGAGGAAGTCCACAGTAATTTTGTTTAGACTGATACAAGGTAGAATATGTACAAGTTCAGCCATTATATGATCTGAAGAATTAGTAACTGACCCCTCATCTGTACATAGAGCACCGATGGAGGGGAATACCTGATGGGAATGTGCTATTTTAGCCAAAAGGCAACCAGTCTGCTCTCCTTCCTCATAAAAGGTCAATCTGTGGAAGAAGCATTTTTGTTTCGCAGATAAAGAGGTAATACAGCCATACGATTCTTATGCTGACAGCCAAGCCTTCCTTTTCATATCGGAGAGATCTGCTTCAAACTGTTCACCAACTGTGCTGCCCTATCCCTTTCATTAGTAGCATGTTTAATAGCTTGAATCCCTGAGATGAAGAACCCATGAAGGAAGGCCTTAAAAAATTCCCAAGTAGTGCCAAAGCAAAAGGAACCTGCATTATTGGTCCAAAAACCAGATATCTGTGTAATTCTATACGATCAGTGGATGGGAAAGGGTGCAGCCAAAAGGCATTGAGTTTCCATGGGGCTTTGGGCAAAGTAGAGGGAAAGTGAGCCTTCAATTTGACTATCAGAGGGGAGTGACTGGATATACCTCTGAGGGCATATGAAATATCATGGCATACCATTCAGCAAGCAAAGAGATCTCTATACGGGACAAGGATAAATAGGATCTAGAAAAACAGGGAAAGTGTGTTTCCCCTAGGTGACTGTGACGCCAAGGATCAATCCAGCTCACTTCTGCAGTAAATTAAGATAGGGCAGTACGGTGACAGTGTTCTCTTGCAGTAGCAGGGGGGTGTTTTTCTAAGGCTGGATAAAAATACCCATTGAAGTCCCACATTATAAATAGGAGTACATCTGAGTGGTGGAGCTGGTACTTTAGCACAATTTGCAGGATCAATCTATTAAAAGGTGGTGAGATATAAATAAATGCCAAGATACATTTCAAAGTGAATAAGCGGCACAATAATATAACATATCTACCCTCATCATCTATGACATGGTCGAATTCCAGGAAATCTAGGGAGCTGTACCAGTTCACTCCCGCCCCGCAAGTAGGTAGTTTGAGTGGAGTGTTGCCCACCCATGCAAAGTTCAAACAAGATATGGAGTCAGGTGTAAGATGTGTTTCTTGCAGGGCAAAAATGGCAGGTAAGTGCTTACTCGGGGAGGTAGACACCACGGTACACTTCAAGGGATCATGCAGTCCCCTATTGTTCCATGACACTATTGGTACCGTAGTCATAGCATGAGTAGAAGCAAGTATATAACAGGATAATACAATGATGTTGCAGCCAATCAGGGATCATAGGGATGGGTAGTATACTGGCTGAAGGGTAAGTGGCTGGTATCATTCCATCAAGGTACAGTGCAGGTCTACCTAGAGTTCCAAACGGTCTATGTCAGGAATGGACTTGCCAATAGTGGTGGGACTCACCTGCCTTGTGGGCTGCAGTACCTTGGTGTGTGTTTTTCCATGGGCCCCTGTACCTTGTAACCTTCATTCCTGTTTCTGCCTGACTTGTTGCCGACCCTGCCTGATCCTGACCTCGGCCTGCCTGACTACGTTGTGCTCTATATGTGTATGTACCTGTGTATCTTTATCAGTTTAGGTTTGTTTCACCTTGTTGTATGTATTTGTGTTAGCTTGGGGTTTGGTGCACTGCGTTTGTTTGTATTGTTAGTCTTAATAAATTGTCTTATTTATACCATATCTGAAGCCTGCGTTTCCCTGTGTCAGTCCACACATCTCTGGTCACACCCGCATCCCTGACAGTCTATGATGCAGATGATTAAGTGCTCTGGAAAAAATGACCAAACTGATTGAGTCAGTGAGCGCAACGGCACTCCAACATGTATGGTCAGATAGTGATTGAAGACATCATGTACCAATAGATCAAACCTGAACCAGGAGATCCATAGTGTAGTACCAGTGCAACATATACAGGTGTAGGATATTTCTGAGGACTGTAGAAAAACTGACAAGTAGAGAACAACGAGATACCACGGAAATATATCACAGCATTTTGCTGAAAGGAGCGTTGAAAAATAAACCATAAAATGCAAAAATTGGCAGCGCATGTGTTCCCTATGGCAGAAGTGCAAAATCAAATTTATAAGTGATGTTGCACAGAACGTCTGCCCTGTAGCAGTAAATCTGCTATAGGGCAGACGCCAAGTGGTTAAAAACCAGCTATACCGGGCTGTTTTGATTACATTCTGCTGTCAGTGGGGAGGCCGTCTGACAGCAGACGAGTCATAGTTGTTAAGGACACGGCGGCTGGCTGTTCCTTAACAACAAGCGACCCACAAATCAGTTTTGGATCATTTGGTACTTGAAAGAAATTAATGAATGTCTGTTTCGTTATAAATTATTTTATTTGTTGAAATTCATTAATATTGTTATTTAGATATTTGGATACATCAGAATCTCCGAATAAAGAAAATTTCAAATTTCAATACATAACTAAATTAATCGCATTTATTTATTTGTATGGCAGGCTGAACACAGCACCTGTGGCTGCCTGGGCACAAGAAAACACCCGTAATATTATGCACAGCATATTTTCAGCCTCTCACATCTGTATGCATGAGACCTTATTGGAGATCAAGAAGTCCTACTTCCGGCACAGTAATTTGCATAACAAGATGTTTGTTAAACTGCAATGTTCTGCAGGAAAAAAAAAAATCAATATATGGAGAAACAGAACTGGTCAAAGTATCTATACTTGCAATGATAGGGCACCCTGGCAGATTAACCCAATCTTTAGGTATCTCTGGTAAGTGGAAAAAGTATGGTGCATTCTATTAATTTAATTCTATCAAAGTGTTTGTAGACCAATAAAATCAAAATGTAAATGATCAGTCTACCTCACACTCAGCTCATCTATGAGGAAAGAATAGAGGAACTGAATTTATTCTCTTGCGAAGGGGAGATTAAGAGGGAATATGATCAACATGTATAAATACATCGATGGGTCATATAGTGAACTCAGTGTAGAGCTATTCACCCTGAGGTCATCACAGAGGACAAGGGGGCACTCTTTACATCTGGAGGAAAAGAGATCTAATCTCCAAATACGGAAAGGTTTCTTCACAGTAAGAGCTGTGAATATGTAGAATAGACTCCCTCAAGAGTTGGTTCTGGCCAGCTCAGTGGATTGCTTTAAAAAAGGCCTGGAATCTTTCTTAGATACACAGAATATAACTGGTTACTAACATTTATAGGTAAAGTTGATCCAGGGAATATCCGATTGCCTCTCGGGGGATCAGGAAGGAATTTTTTTCCCTGCAGGAGCAAAATGGATCGTGCTTTGCTGGGTTTTTTTGCCTTTCTCTGGATCAACTGTGGGTGTAGGATTATAACTTTTTTTTTTTTTTGGCTGAACTGGATTGACTTTTGTCAGCCAGACTAACTATGTAACACAACATAACAGCAGAAATCTTCTTGTTCACAAAAGGTTTTATTGTATAAGAGTAGACTGTAAAACAGTACATTTTCAAATGATATTTACAGCAAAAACAAGGCACTTTTGAAAAGTACATTACAGAAAAGTATATTAATGTAAGAAAGAGAAGAAATAGAAAAGAGTAGATTGCAAGTACATGAAATACATAAATGATAAGGTAGGTTGAATGATACATCTGTCAACCGTATATGCCAGACAACTTTCACTGGAAATGTTGTTAATCATGCAATAAATGTCTATAATCCCTCCATGACTCCCACTTTTTATCAAATAAGTGCATCTTATCCAGTAGGGTATACTGAATGCGTTCCATGAGCATTACAGCGTCAATTCTGTGTAAAACGCAGAACAGCAGAAGTCTTCTGTCCCCAGTTTGGCCAGGAAAGGACAGCCAGTCATCTGAAATCCTCTCCACTTTCTTACAGTAAAAAAACTTGACGTATAAAAAACATTGTGTCACCACACCCACTCTACTATGATTGACAGACTCATTAGGAGTCTCACGCATGAACATGAGGTTCACATTTCTATCTGGTTGCACGTGGAGCCATGCACATCTCTCCTTTTGTGTTCAGATGAAAGACTGGGAGCAGGGGCGGACTGACCATTTGGAAACTCTGGCACTGGGTCAGTAGGGGGCCCCATGAGATGCCCCTGGTACCTTTTTCATAGGCTTTGTTGAGTTTGGGAAAGGACACAGGGGCCCCATGATCCCCTATTGCCTGGGGGCCCCATGAGTTGTCAGTCCACCCCTGACTGGGAGTGATAAAATGAATAAGGGAGTGGAGCAAGAAAGGATAGGGTTACAGCCTGTCCTCACTTTTGAGGATGCCAAGCTCCATTCAGAGAACAGCAACACGGAGCAGCAGCAGCATCATCCTTTGAACAGCCAACAGCTGATGCCCACGTGAAATATACAAAGATGTGTCAGACTGTACATGGGTGGCAAGAAGGGGAGAGCAGGACATCCTTAAACAAAAAAAAAAAAAAAAAATCAATAAATCTAGAAATGGAAAGGGAATCAATGTAAATTGTTCACCTGCCCAATTTTTTCTCATTTCATTATTTAAATATTCATTTTTTTTCAGTATTTTTTCACTCGTAAAAACCACCCCTGCTCAAATCAAGCAAGACTGGGCAGGGATTTCAATCTAAATATTTTTTTACAAATTCACAGCTTAAAGTTGTGGTCCATTTGTGGAAGCTTGATGAAGAATGTAACCTCTGTAGTTTGTTCCATATCATAATATTCTGAAATAAACAAAGAACAGTACCACTAATTTTACATTTCTTTTATATATATTGTGGGAACTCGCTTCAACTGGTAGAGCTTTTTCAAAGCACAAAGCAACTCGCTTCTTTTTAAGGGCCTTTTTGCCCAATTTTATTTACAAGAAAGTTCAAATAAAATGCTTCCCATGCAGGGGTATCCACCATCAATCAAATTAACAGTATTCAGCCTCCTGGCTTGTACACAGTTTTAACTCTGTCTCCTGCAGAGTCTTCCCAAAATATGGCACTAGCACACAGCTAGTCTGGCTTCCACCTGACTCCAAGGCAGAGACCTCCTGCCTGCCGTTGTGGAGCCCTCCTGACTCAGTTTGCCGGGGTGGAGCCCAGAACTATGGTTAGGACTCTATAAAAAGTCCTGCACACACCTGTGCAATCAGTGTGCTGGGGGTTCTCAAAACATGGACCCTGGATTGGAGATTTCATCCCTCACAGATCTCTTTGAAATCTCCAGGCTCCAGATCCCAAAACAGACTTAATGAATATATGAGGAAACTGAAAAGCCAGTTTCCTCTGCAATATATCAACTCTCTGGAGCCCCTCAACCTGCCTGGTTGAGAATCCAGGGTTTTCAGCTTTATTTTGACCGTGGCAGGACACCGCACTGCCACATATCCCCCCCCTTTGTTTTGACCCCGTAGGGGGCGGAACACACAAACCTAAAACCCTTGCTTTAGACCTTCTGTGTGGGCTATCACCTGTAAAGGTCCAATCCTGGCTGACTTCATTTTCATCAAAGGGAGACACTACTCCCTGCCCCAAGAGATGACTTCCCTTGTCTCCTCTTGCTACCCTTACTTGGGCTCTATGACATCCCCGTGCCTTTTTACGAGTGTGCTTCCAAAAGCGCGGCCTTTCTAATTTCCTTAAGACTATGCTAGTCCTTTTACCACTAGGAGGTTTACAAAACTCAGTACCCTTTGTAACCCGGGGTTGACGCCTAAGCTTTAAGTGCCTGGTACCTGTAATATTACAATGTGCTCCCTCAACTTCCTCTAGACCATCCCTTTTTTCTTTATTTAATTTTGATGGGGTTATATTTTTAGACCCTTTAGTAATAGAGGTGGGCTCTTTTATTTGGGAATCAAACACTTAACATCTCCTTGTTAAGCTTTGGGCCAGTTCCCTTAGAACTTTCATTCTTACAACTTGGGCGTTTACTAGACCTTTGGAAAACTTTTCCAGAGTGACCTTCCTGAACATGTAGGGGGCCTACTACTATACTCTTAACCTCTCTTGTGTCTGTTAAGCACTCATTACCTTTTTCAGGATGACCAGCTACCATGTCAACTTGACCACCAGGTCTACCATTCTTTTTGTTATCACACATAGTAATCAGACAATCCAAATTCATAAACACATTTCCCTTTTTATCATTAGCCAAAAGACTCTTGTCAGAACTCAGTTCACTAGTAATTGGCAGGGCAGTTTCTGGAGAGGAATCACACACAGCAGAGTGGGTGTCTCCCATGGAAACTTCACTACCCACTGACTTCGCTGTCACAAAAGACTCTGCCAGCAACTGTCCTGATGCCAAACCATCCTTACCTAATGCTACATTAGGGTTGACGACCCCAACCACATCACATATACATGTGTCTTCCGGCACTTCTGCCCAAACCTCTGTCCTGTCCAACAGTACTCTGGTGTGCCTCTCATACAGATTACTGCTATGAAGCAACCCAGCAATGCACTGAAAGACAATTTTCACCATTACCAACAAGGATGGTATCACAGAATTCCTATATTGACCATCTTTGTTTTGTATAGCCTGTAATACCAAGCTCCAATTAGCAGAACTCCGCTGTACCAGCTCCCCCGAACATGGAAGAGACAGCAAGGTATACCCCGGCTGTACACTCCAGAAGGCTAACATTTCCATCAGCAGGTCTGTTATAAAAAGACAGCCTGATTCCACACATAAGACCTTCCTGGAGACATGGAGACCCTCATTTACTGATGCCTCAGAGGTGGTGCTTCTTAAAGAGGCTTCCTCTTGGCTCAAGGTACCCAACACAATAACCTGGGGCTCTCCCAGAGCGTAACCAGGTGTGGGATTCACCCAAATACTCGAGGCTCAGTGTCAATGAGCTCTTCCATGGCTTCTCTATGGATATCAGTTTGGTATACCACACCATTAACTCCTTTATGGGCTGTGAGCAAAACTTCTGCTGAGTGTTTATCCTCAATGGTGCCTTTTACCAGCAGTGAGTTAATTTTGGCAGCGACAGGAGCGCCCTGGACTAATAGCTGCTCCACAGTCACTCTATTCAGCACAGCAGAAGTTGTGTCCACTTCATTGTTGGCAACAGAGGTATCTTTTATTAACGCCAACAAGCTTGTTGCCCATCTGTCCCAGTTCATCGTCCCTGTGATCCCATCAGAGGTACTACGCAGTACCACTCCAAGAGCTGAAGGAGACACAGAGGGACAGAGTGGCTCTGTATCAGACCCATTACCTATATCTTCATAATCCATATCACACTGAGAGACTCCTTTTCTAGGCACAGCAGGTTGCAATTTCACACTCTCACCACCGTGACCTAGTGGCATGTCATTCACTACAAAAACTTTTGCATTAGTGGATTGCATTGACCCATCATTATGAATACATTCATACCTTTTAGATTCACCATTGCCACACTGAAATAAAAAATTCTCATCACTCAATTCAGATACGCTCTGGTCCACCAGAGCAACAGCATAGTTATCCTGGGTTACCTTAACCACCGTTGCTAGGGGAGATAACACATCCTGCTTAGTGGTCACCCCTACTACATTTAATTTAGCATTCTGTTTATAGGACATTGGTGCAACCCCAATATCAGTACTCTTCACATTTTTAACTGTTGCCTCCCCACTAAAAGCATTATACAGAGGCAAGTCTCTCTCACAATCACCAGCAGTGGGTTTCCCAACTGGGAGTATCCCAAATTTATAGCAGAGAGTCTCAAAGTCAGTCTCAATCAGTGCATTAGTATCTCTCACATTTTTCTCACAAGTACCAGTCTTACCCATCACTTCAACAGGCTTCACCTTCTTCACTTGAGTGCGTGGGATCTGGATCCTGTCTGTCATCTCCTCTGCTTGGCTTTGGCCAGCCAGTTCATCCATGCAGCTATAGGATGACACTGTGGCAGGCACTTCTGACTCCTTGGCACCCCCTGCTGGCACAACAGGTACTTCACTGTTGCTAGAGGTGGCTGCCAACATTTTTAAACATGAATCTGGGCTTGCAGATGAAGACTTTTGCCCAGTAGCACCCTCATCAGTGGTATTCCATAATATGGGGCAGGTAAAGATACCATGCCCAAACTGACCACATTCCAGGCAGGGTATGGTTCCACAGATAACCTTCTTGGGATAGGGAACCACATCTCCCTTGTAGCCCCTTCTCCTGGTTGGCAGGCTTTCTCCTGTTGCTATGGGAGATGGCACTCTCCCAGCTGAACTTTGTGGGTTCCTCCAGATGTGCTGAACTCTCATCCCTGCGTTGCCACAATCCTCTGTAGACACTTCTCTCACAGGGTACGCATGCCTGAAGTCACAGGTGTTGCTATGGGCAACCACATTCTTCTGAAATTTGTGGGCAGCCTGCTGCTCCTTCCTGGAACTACAAGCAGGCTTCCCAATTGCATAACCAGACCTTTGTCTGGTTCTGTCACCTTGTACTGGAAGCTGGGATAAAGGGCACTTGGAGACAGTGTGCCCCCATTCACTGCACCGCAAACAGCGCTCTTGTGGCAGTATCTTGGCTGGACATCCAACACTGCATCCTCTTTCAAGCATAGGATTCTGCACCAAGAAAGCGGATTTCCTTTCACCAGCATTGCCAGGGGCAACAGCATGCACTTCCCCTTTAACTGGGTTCACTGCTGCCAGCAGGCGCTGACCCCACTCTACAGCGGACTCAAAAACTGGGGAATCTTCCCGCCTTAGAATAATGTCCTTTCTCTTTGCATGCCTCATACTTGCAGTCACTCCACAACAATTTTGCACAGTCCAGCAACACAATGGAGCACTGTCTCTTTAAGGCAAGTTCCTTTTCTCTTGCAGGATCTCCTCACCTGCACACAGTGATAGTGCAGAGTCATGCACCAAACACAGTTCAACACATGAACTTACTTCCTTGCTGGGATCTCTAGTTCTGCCCACTGCATCCTCCACCATATGTGGGAACTCGCTTCAACTGGTAGAGCTTTTTCAAAGTACATAGCAACTCGCTTCTATTTAAGGGCCTTTTTGCCCAATTTTATTTACAAGAAAGTTCAAATAAAATGCTTCCCACACAGGGGTATCCACCATCAATCAAATTAACAGTATTCAGCCTCCTGGCTTGTACACAGTTTTAACTCTGTCTCCTGCAGAGTCTTCCCAAAATATGGCACTAGCACACAGCTAGTCTGGCTTCCACCTGACTCCAAGGCAGAGACCTCCTGCCTGCCGTTGTGGAGCCCTCCTGACTCCGTTTGCCGGGGTGGAGCCCAGAACTATGGTTAGTCCTCTATAAAAAGTCCTGCACACACCTGTGCAATCAGTGTGCTGGGGGTTCTCAAAACATGGACCCCGGATTGGAGATTTCATCCCTCCCAGATCTCTTTGAAATCTCCAGGCTCCAGATCCCAAAACAGACTTAATGAATATATGAGGAAACTGAAAAGCCAGTTTCCTCTGCAATATATCAACTCTCTGGAGCCCCTCAACCTGCCTGGTTGAGAATCCAGGGTTTTCAGCTTTATTTTGACCGTGGCAGGACACCGCACTGCCACAATATATTTCAGGTGCTTTTATAGCATTGTCAATTTACGCAGCACTTTCATTTATATATTATACATTCACATCAGTCCCTGCCCTCTAGAAGATTACAGTCTAAGGTCCCTAACTCCCATTCATACACATACTAGGGCCAACTGAGACAGGAGCCAATTAACCTACCAGCATGTCTTTGCAGTGTGGGAGGAAACCCACGCAGGCACAGGGAGAACATGTAAACTCCATGCAGGTAGTCCCGTTGTTAAAATTCGAACCGACTACCCTAGTGCTGCCAGGCATGATGAAGAACTGGTGAAATCATCCTCCTTCCTCTAGTTCATGGTCTGGGTGGTCCAACAGTAACTTATTTCACTTCCATATTCCTCGCCAAGGTGAGGATGAGGTACTGTATTTGAACACCTACAGTTTCCCAGGATATATACAGTAGTGTTCAAAATAATAGCAGTCAGACATCCCTATCCTGATCAATCACTGTTTTTGGTAGAAATGATATTTCTACATGGCAAATAATTTACTAGCAGGTGTAGTAGAGTAATAGAAATCCAACCGACCCAACAGTCATGAGATGCATGCTGCTGATTCTGTGTCATTGAATCACTAATTGAAAGGGGCACATTCAAAATAATAGCAGTGTGGAGTTCTATTAGTGAGGTCATTCATTCTTTGAAAAACAGGTGGCAATTATTGCCCTTATTTAAGGAAGGAAGGCAGCAAATGTTGTACATGCTGGTTACAGTGCATTTCTCTCTGAAATTCTGAGGAAAATGGGTCGTTCCAGACATTGTTCAGAAGAATAGCGTACCTTGATTAAAAAGTTGATTGGAGAGGGGAAAACATATAAAGAAGTGCAGAAAATGATAGGCTGCTCAGCTAAAATGATCGCAAATGCTTTAAAATGGCAACCAAAACCTGAAAGACGTGGAAGAAAGTGAAAAATTACCATTCGAATGGATAGAAGAATAGCCAAAATAGCAAGGACTCAGCCAACAATCAGCTCCAGGAAGTTGAAAGAAGGTGTAAAGTTCCCTGTGAGGACTGTTACAATTAGAAGATAAATAATATTTATAAATGAAACAGCGCAAAATAGACCTTCATACAAATTTAGTGAATCACAAAACATAAATGTCCAATAATCATTAGTGCATATCTCTGTCAAAAAATCTTCAGGAAAGACACCCCAAAACCACTTGTGATGAAAGCTGAGGATTCCAAATGCTTTTAGGAAACTTCCACCTATCACCCGTGCACACCAACATCAAATACACTCACCAGATTTTGGTGAATGAAAAGCCTTTAAGGATTTTTGGGAAATCCTAAACCCTCTTTGCATCAGATCAATAGTAGCCTGCCCCACCAGGTATGTATCTTCTCCCAGGTCCTCACTGTGGTATCCTAGTTTACTCCACCGTATCGGAGAAAAAAAACGTATATAGTGTAATATTGCCAGATAGATATTATAACAGAAGACAGAATCCAGGCCACTCACATTTTTTCAACTTGTAAAAGGCGCATTTATTTAGGCCAACACCAGCCTGATATTAAGAACCAGCAAACAGCCACAAAATCCAGGATTCTCACATCAATAAAAGCCAGTAAGAGCAGAGGAACAGCAGAAGACCAGTCTAAATCCCTCAAAATGGCCGCTGGAACGCACCGCCTGGCGTGCGCTCCACTCACCGGAAGTGACGTCAGACGTCAGATGTGTGGACCGGAAATTGCGTCAACGCGTTTCGCCCCTCCCACAGGGCGTTCTTATTTGTGTTTTCACATTTTCTGCACAGCAGCAATTTAGAAGAGGAATACACATATTTTGTATATGGCACTTTTTTGTTGGCGCAGGAATATTATATATTTTGTTTACAATTAGAAGACGCCTATGTGAAGCCAAGCTATCTGCAAGAGGCCCCCGCAAAGTCCCACTGTTGAAAAAAAGACATGTGCTGAAGAGGTTATAATTTGCCAAAGAGCACATTGACTGGCCTAAAGAGAAATGGCGCAACATTTTGTGGACTGATGAAAGTAAGATTGTTCTTTTTGGGTCTAGTGGCCGGAGACAGTTTGTCAGATGACCCCCAAACACTGAATTCAAGCCACAGTACACTGTGAAGACAGTGAAGCATGGTGGTGCAAGCATCATGATATGGGGATGTTTCTCATACTACGGTGTTGGGCCTATTTATCGCATACCAGGGATCATGGATCAGTTTGAATACATCAGAATACTTGAAGAGGTCATGCTGCCTTATGCTGAAGAGGAAATGCCCTTGAAATGGGTGTTCCAACAAGACAACGACCCCAAACACACCAGTAAACGTACAACATCTTGGTTCCAGACCAACAAGATGGACGTTATGGAGTGGCCAGCCCAATCCCCGGATCTTAATCCAATAGAAAACTTGTGGGGTGACATCAAAAATGCAGTTTCTGAGGCAAAACCAAGA
Source organism: Staurois parvus (assembly GCA_951230385.1). Lineage (NCBI taxonomy): Eukaryota > Metazoa > Chordata > Amphibia > Anura > Ranidae > Staurois > Staurois parvus. The sequence continues at coordinate 654,880 of CATNWA010021477.1, read as the reverse complement.
AATAGAGAAGAACTGTGGAATGTAGTCCAATCATCCTGGGCTGGAATACCTGATCACAGGTGCCAGAAGTTGGGTGACTCCATGCAACACAGATGTACAGCAGTTCTCAGAAACAGTGCGACTACAACAAATATTCATCAAGTCATTCAAAGGAAAGCAAAATCTTCAAACATTTCTCAGTTTATATAGTGAATGTTTGAGTTTGTAAAGAAGAATACAAACACTGCTATTTTTTTGAACAGTCTAATATTCACTTTTCTTCAATTTTTTTAGAGGAACAACACAAATTTGATATATTTTTCTTCATGTTTTGATTTGGAATAGAACGTGTTCCCAATGCATTTGTGTGGATGGAAATAAAAGCTATTAGAAGGATTTTGAACTTTATTCACTTTTTTCAACACACTGCTATTATTTTGAACACAACTGTACATCACACATCACTGTCCCAGTGTCAGTTTAGCAAATGGTATTAGCCCGGCATAGTTCTGCTCCCCAAAGACCCTTATTTCAACATTGTCAGTAGACAAAAAGATTGTTTTAAGAAGGATGTCAAGCCAGAAACAGAAATATACTTCACAATAGGTATTTGTCACAGTAATCAAAAATTACGTCAGCTTTCTGGGTTTAAAGTGTTACTAAACCCACAACGGTAAAATCAGTCTGTATATGCATTAAAGCATGCTTGTTATACTCACTATAGAACCTAAGGGGTTAATCCTCTGCATTGTGTAAAAAGGCTGTTTGATCCTTTCTTCTCTGCCCCTCCTCTTGTTGAAATGAACACCTAATACAGACCGAATCCGTAGTCACATACACATGCTCACTTTGGTGTGTATTGCGAGAGATGGTTTTTTTTTTTTCTTTGGAGATGCATGTGATCAGCACAGGGCCAATCAGCACTGTCCAGACAGAGGGTCAGGGGTTTCACATCCTCCTAGAGCAGAAAGAAAACTCTTCCTACAAGCTTTAACCAGTGCTCTGCTGAAGTCACAAGACTGCTATAACTGCTGATGAGAAAAGGTATTTAGCAGTTTATATTTTTAAAATAATTGCATTTCCATGTTCTGTGTACTGAGGATGACCGAATGAATGCAGGGTCCTGTGTTTAGTATCACTTTAAGAGTTAAAAAGTACAATGTGGCACCCCATTTGCATGACATGGCATTAAAAAGCATGAATAGTTATCCTTGTAACAAAAACGTAGAATATTCTTGATTGGGTACATATGGGTATATCTTTTTAATTAGTCTGTGGTACCACATTTGGACAGCAGGACCAACATCAATATAAGGCGAGGTTCACACCTTTGCAGTTTGCATTTGATCCGTTTCTGTAGTGCGTTTTGCATTGCGTTTTTGCACATGCGTTTTTGATGCATTTTTTGTTTTTTTTTCTTGTTGCTAGGCAGATTTAAAATGCAAAACGCTTCAAAAATGCACTACATGCTTTTCTGCAGCGTTTCCATTGAAGTCTATAGAACCAAAAACGCAACTTTTTGCATTAAAAACATACCGGGTAAAAACGCGGAGACGTGAACGTGTCCCATAGGAAATCATGTTAAATGGACTGTAGTGCATTTCTGCAAAATGCTGCGGAAAACGCTTAGGTTACCTAGGGTAATTGAAAAGTTGAAAGAGCTGAGCAGAGAATTGACAGCCAAACAGCTGCTGCATCAAATCAAATGCAGCCACTGTTTTGGTTAACTGACAGCTGTGTGTGCCAGTTCTCAGAATACAAAAGAAGACAAGGAGATTCTCCGTCTCCCAACTGTTCAGCATGAATGGAGGAATCTATTAGATTTCTCTTGTTCAGATTTTTTTTTTGTTTAGCCTACAGGTTGAACTTAAAATAACAATCATAGCTTCCACTAAGCGAATTTCATGCACATTACATTCGGTCAACAATTTTTTGTTCCAAAAACATTTGTTCGATTTTCTAACATTTAGTGGCGTCAAACCAATGTTCATTTTTGACTGCAGTGACAAGACAATTCAAAGGAGCAGGATGGAAATTTTTCTGGAACAAATTTTTAACAGCCTATTTGGCTTTCATTCGAGAAAGTCTATTAATTCCAAAACTGAATGTTAAAAGAAAACGAAATTTTGAAGTACTTTTGAATAACATTTGTCATCATCATCAACATCAAATGTACTGAGATCTTTTATGTGAATTTTCATGCAAATGTTTGCTTGAAAATGTACTAATGAATGGCCAGCTTTAGACACCTAGCCACTGTCCAATACATTATTTACTGGATACTTGTTCATCTGTTCTCAGTTGTTTCCTTAGTGAGTATTCTGTTCTCTGAGCAAGTTCTGCTTCTATTTTTACTTGTTCAAGCTGTGACTTTTCTCTGGGTATTTTGCTGAAATTTACCAGCAGTTGCAGAAAGCTCCCATACGTCACACCATTTAAGCTCAGCACCACAATTTTACATTTTTCTTTTCCAATAGTTTATATTACTTTTAAGATGACAGTGATGTACAAAAACAAGACATAAAAACTTCCATGTGATTCACTTGCGACCATAACAAATACACATGTAAAATAGGATATATATATATGCTGGCATAAATGGCGTTTCTTCGCCATAAAAAATGTATGTCTCTATAGTTGGAAGTCATGTATCATATTTGCCAAAGTGATGTACAGTATTTCCAGAAGAAAACATTAGTAGTGGATCTTTACCCCCTTCTCCCGTTTTTTTTTCTTTTACCCCTGTTTATTGGGTGGTCCGTTGCGCACATTTCAGATACTCACCCACACAGAGGATCCAGCGCTGTCCCGCTGAGATCCTCTTGTCTTCTGCCACCACCTTGTCTTGCGCTGTCATGTTGCTTGTCCAATCACAATATTCCCACACATTCCTAAAGATGGCTTTTCAGCATTGATGGGTGCTGCAGTGACCACAGGCTGGGAATCGTAGACACTCAATGGGTAGAAATGTCCCCAGCACACCAAGGATTCCTCAAATGGGTTCAAACCCAGGGCCGGACTGACCATTTGGAAACTCGGGCACTGCCCGAGGGCCCGGGGTCAGTAGGGGGCCCCATGAGATGCCCTTGGTACCTTTTTCATAGGCTTTTTTGATTTTGAGCAAGGACAAAGGGGCCCCATGATCCCCTATTGCCCCATGAGTTGTCAGTCCGCCCCTGTTCAAACCATTATTTCGTGTTCACATGGTACATACAAAGACAATGTTTCGGAGGCACGCAGGGGCCCCTCTTCATCACTTGCCTGATACAGGGGACCTGCGTGGCTCCAGAACATTGCTTTTGTATGTATTGGACCCATTTGAATAATCCTTAATGTTATGGTGACATTTCTTCTCCCTGTTGCTTATGACATCATCGAGAGACCTGCCAACTCTTTCAGGTTTAGCCAGCATGCTTCCTGATGATGTGGTGCTAGGTACACCCCCTACTCCTTTTTGAATAAAGGGCTATGCCTCCTGGGATATGTGACATGTATATCCCAGGAGGCACAACAAGCACTGTGCACGTCATTCACTTAGATGATCAATGCAAAACAAGATGGACAAGGGATTCCAATACCTGGTATTTTCTGTCTTAGGTGTTAGAAAAAACAAACAAGGTGCTAGGAAAATAAATGAGATCAGTTTTTTTAGTGTTTCTTCTAATAGATTGGTTCAGATGAGCTTGGCAGGGCAATTGTTTTTTAAGATTAATATGTGTTAAAGAATATATAAAATTGTAAACTTGGATCCAAAATCTTTTGACCTTTGGACACAACCACCAAATATGATATTCCAACAATTCCTGCCTGCATTCCCTGAAACAATTAGGGGACGCACCTGGGACATAAGAAGGTATTCCATGTACCATTTTAAAAGCACTTTATAGTTTCCTTCCATAATTGAAGTGTTCATATAGGACTTGGAGGCACTGAGGGCCAACTTATCTAACTCACTGGGGTCTAGATCCTCATCAAAATCTCACTCCTATCTAGTCATATAGGGTAATTTGGCAGATTTTGAATGATTAAGAAAAACATTTTTGAGATGTGGCCTGATACCTTGTTGATATTTTTACAAGAATAGTATGGAGATGTCATAGTGGTCAAATCTGATTGAAGTTCTAGAGTGTTTAAGAAATGTGTTATCTGGGTGTAACAATAATTCTCTACAGTAGATCGTCATTTTTTGTTTTGCATATATAATTCCAGAGAAGCACATTACTCTCACTGGAGTTGGAGGAACCTGCTCTAGTGAACCCCATGCATGTTTTTTCATAGATTGGCAGGCTGGGAATTGGATAAGAGGTTGGAGTGGCCGCATGGCCAGTGAAAGCGGAACACTTTTTTCATAAAGGCCAACTGAAATCCTTCTCTTCTTTGGCGAGCACCATGAAGGATCATACCTTCCCCTTTTGGGCTTACCTTCAAATTAGGCATTTTCTTCTATCCCCTGCACATCGCCACAAATGGTTCGCTCTCTCACCCCCTTTGAATCAATTTGTTCTAAGGCTGAACCCCAGAGGCACCTAATCCTCATTCATATACCTCCTTCTAACTGGTGCTGCAAATCCTAACTTCCCCGCTTGCCGAGCTTGGAGGAGAGACCCTTGATATAGATTTTTCTTCCTCAGATTGGGACCAAATTTTTTACATACTCTCACAAATGTGCTGAATGTATCGACACAAAAAATGGATACAAGCTGGCCTCCCGCTGGTACATTACCCTTTCCAGAATTCATCGTTTATTCCTTCTCTACCGAATAACTGTTGATGTGGAGTACCTGAAGGTTCCTTCTCCATATTTGGTGGTCCTGCCCTATTGTCCATCCTGGCAGGAGTACACCGTATAACCTCACAGTGTCCAGTATACCTCTTGATTTCTCCCCGGCCCAATTTCTCCTCCACCATACCTCACTCCCCAAACGTTTATATTTCAAATCACTAGCAATGCATATGCTTAATGCGGCTAGACTCTGTCTACCTGTTTTATGGGGATCTACTCACCCCCCCCCCCCAATACAAGATTGGTTCACACGCTTAGGAAGAATTGCGGAGATGGAAGCCGATTGCTTCTTCCCAAGATAACCCAACTAAATTCTCCCATACCTGGTCTTGTTGGACTCACTTTTCCGAATGACCCCCGAATACCATTCCCATCATGGGTCTTTCTACCTGACTTTGAGCCAGACCTGTATTTACATATTCTAGGCTGTTGATAGTACTTTTCTTCTCTACCCCCTTCACAGATCGGAGTGAGACACTCCTTTTTCCTAGCACCCGAATGCTTGATTTATGTTTTTACCCCCTTCGGGGATGAGCGCATCAGCTCTGTCCTTGGAGCATCCACACATGCAATATGTCCACCCACCCCTAGTGCTGTTAGGTGAAGATCTGGAAATTTCTGATTTCACACTATGCACCCTCTAATGACAATCAGGATTTACCAACCAGACCCTCTGGGCATACTAAGGTACAGTGCAAAGATGTGGATTCGACATCCTGGTAACATGAGGATGGACAGAGGAGGAATAACAAACTTGCATGCTCAAAATGTCTGATGCAGAAAATGTAATTGTTGAACTTGATAATGTATTGCCAGTGTTGGCACTGGAAAAATGGAAAGCTGTACAGAGGATTTTCCTACTGAAGACAATGAGGCAGAAATGGGCAAAGGCCAGCCTTCAACACTTGTTGAAGGTGGCACATGAAATCCCTCCAGTTGGGAATCATTAAAATCAGGGCCCAAGTGATTTGTTCTGTTCCAACATGATTAGACATAGCTAACTACTGGCTGTCCCATGTTACTTGCCAGTCGTGTCAAAACAGCAGATGCTTACAGGACTCCATTGCAATTTTTCCTTATAATTCATAAACCTTTTAAGAGGATGGTCCTAAATTGGGCCACTATCCATTCCCAGTATTTCAGACAAACAATTTATCTTGACAGTAGTGGACAATGCCACATGGTACCCAGAGGTTTTGGCACTATACCCTCTAAGGGCAAACAAGATGCTCTGCTGGCTCAGGATTGCAATGCTGATTGATTGTCTGTCAAGCAGAAGTCAATTGTGTTGGAAAGTACCTTTCAGTCCGTTCCGTGTAACCTCCTAAAGAGGGAAGGTGTGTTGATAGTGATATCTGACAAACTCCAGACTGTGTGGCAAATGGAACTGAAGAAAAAAATGCTAGCCTCATGTTCCTCAAAATTCAAAAGTTGGTAACAAGACATCAGATTAAAAATCTCATGTATGGTCCCAATGGATTCAGCATCCTCATGCCTTATTTCCACCTGATAGTTATGCTTTCCTTGAAAGCATATCTTGAAGAATGACATTAGATTCTCTGAAGCCTTCCAAGTCTTTATTCTCAAGAAATTTTTTTGCTATGTAGCCTTTTCACAATGTTAGCCAACCCACCTCTCCCTTTCTTCTCACCTGCTTTCTCTCTCCTCTTCCTTTAACTGGGTCCTAATTGGACCCAATGTGGTAAACACACACAAAGTGCTAACCAATACCCAAATCCCTAATTGGGATCAGTGGCTGGACACAGCCTAAAAAGCAAACAAAACAAGTGCCACATATAAGTGAATCCCTGCACTGGGGGATAATCCTCATATAAAGTGAATAGTGCTCAGTGACCAAAAAACACTCCCAAAAATTCACAATACCTAAGAATCACAACCTCCTCCCCACTGCATATTCCTCAAAATAAATCCCAAAATAATACCTAAAAATATAGTGAAATATACGAAAAACCAAAAATAATTCTTAAAAATATAAAAGTCCAAAAACGATGTGCATATAAGCCAAGTGTTCCACTCATTTTTTCCAAAACATGCAGGTGGTGCTGTGGATGTGCAATACAGCTGCTGGTGATAAATCCAAAGAATGGCTGAATTACCTCCTCACCTCCTTACTATGACCCAATGGGTCAAACCGCTTTTGGATCACAACTGGATCCTCCACAATTTCCCCTTTGTGGTATCCTTCCAAGCAGTAGTATAGGCCACTTCAATATCATGCGTTTAACATCTCAGATCACTTTCAGGTTCCCTTTAGGTGTACGTGCCCGTAATATAGCCAACTCTCATATGGCTCATATTAATGACATGAAAAAGAGAGCCTCCATAGTGTAATACCATTTATTATACATCTATAGCCATAATAATGCCAATGCTCACTCACTTGGTATCAGTAGATACAAAGCATTTCAACCTCATGCTATGGATGTAATTTGCATGGGTTAGTTTTGGAGTACCAAGATGGCGTCCACGCCGGATATTGCGTCACCACGTGCCTACAGTTTGCGTCATGACTAACACGTGATTTCATCATGGTCAGTATATGTACTGAGGCTGGTTGGCAAGTGGTTAGGGTTATAACCTCTGCCAGAGTTTTTTTTTGCGATCTGTGTCCCATTGGGGGAGATTTACTTGCACTTCCTGTCCTACAGCCAAACAGGAAGCGAGAGGAAATCCTTGAAAAATAAGGGAAGCTATTGGACACCAGCACCAATGTCCCCATTGGAAGATTTCCACATCATTACTTTTCTGGGGACAACCAAAAATGTGAGATTTCTTTTAAATTAACTTTCAATGATACAGTAAACAGGACAAGTAGACAGGATGAATCTCCCTAATGGGGGCAATAAAAAACCCAATAGGTGTTTTAATCCATCTCTGCTCTGTCCAAAACTAAAAATAATTTTTGTCTTTAGTTATACCTTAGTTTTGTCTTTCAAAACAAACTTTTCTTCCACTATATTTTTGACATGGTGAATTTGTAATCACATTTGTCTTAAAGTGCATCTAAACCTAATTGCAAAAGTATACACACCCCACACAAAACTGCTGTTGTTCAATATCCTCATGTGGCCCCATTAAGTAAATCTTTAAAAGAGAATATGATTTTTTTTAATTTGTTTATTAGCAAGTAATATACAATTAATGCAATAGGTTTGTGTGAATTTACATCATCCAGAATATTAAATGATAGCAGACACATTTTACACTTTTTTGATCTTTTTTTGTTTTATTTACAAAAAAATCATATTTTAAAAGTTTGACAAAACCACAAGTTATGTCTACACTTAGATGCAAGATGGTAGTTCTCTGAAGAAGAAGTCCAAAACTTATTTGGTCCAAAGTACCCTTGAGCGAGTTTAAGAACGTGTGTATTTACCCCAGATGTGAAGCATGAACACAGAAGCAATAAAAAGTAGACTCATCACCAGTACTGGAACAGGCCCTCTATAGGGGGGGGGGGGGGGGAAAAAAAAAAAATGGTATTAAGCAATAACCATGAACATACATACATACAATGTGATAGATGTAAACTACAGCGACATGATGCACAGGCAGCACAGTGGCTGAGACTTCATTCATGCGGCCATTAAAAATATATGAACACAGCTGCATTGTTTTCAATGGAGCCAGTCACACAACTGCATAAATAAGAGCTGCTTTCACATACGTAACAGAAACCAAGAACATGCGATTTACACACTTATGCATATAAATACATGTAAACACTGTTGAACGCGCGTATATTAAGTCTAAACAAATGGGAAAATAATTCATAAAAAGTTATGTACGCATACGCATCTTTATGGAAATTTTTTTTATAGCCGATAGTAAGGGCAACGTTCCCCTCTCAAATATGGCGGCACGTGTATCGGCGCCATACAGAGGAGGGGTATAAAAAGAACTTCCTTGTCTAACGATCGTATCCCTTATGATTAAGTCGATGACGAAACGCGTCAAGGGAAGTGACATCAAGACGCACATGGGAACCGGAAGTAGACCGGTGGCCATTTTGGAAAAGGGAAGGATCACCGGCGAGAGCCTGGACGTTTCCTGGATGGCGGAAAGGTTACTTTTATTGTATAGAAAACGGTTTTAAAGGCTGGAATAATGTGAGCAGTTTGATTAAAGTTTATTATTGCATTTATCTTGGCGGTATTACATTACTATTGTCTCTCATATATATGTACATCTGAATGGAGCAAGGTGTATGGGGACACATGGAGTACTATGGCTGATGAATCCAGGTAGTGCCGTGGAGACTGTATATGCCGTGTGAAGATCTACTGGAGGGCCATTTCTCACCAGTTATTGGATTATATTATAGGCGTGATTATTTGGGATTGTTGGTAAGGGTACCCACTCCTTACTATAATTAGAAGTGTACCCTGTGTTGGCTTGTGTTTGGGCACTGAAGAGTGATTCACACACACACAGTGTTGTTTCACCGTTTGATTCACAGTTCTTTTTCACTGCAAAGTTTTGATGGGATACTCACTTGTATCACATGTTTATATGTAATATAAAAGATAATGCACTATGTGATGTTTCTTTTTTTTGAGGGGTCATTTATCGTGGAAATCGTTGGAAGGATTTAGATTTCCTTTGGACACAATTTTTCACCATGATTACACAGGAAGACTATGGTTTATATTTTGTGGACTTATTAGGGATTGGACTTCACTTGTAGTGTGTTATTGAAGAGTTTTCAACTCTTTAGTAGCATTTTCTGTATTATATTATTTTACACACATTTTTAGGGGTGAAGATGTTGATTGTGCTGTGGGGGAGTTGAATTTGTATATTTATTTTGGAAATGGTTTTATTTAAATGGTTATTCACTTGCATTGAACAATGCCTACACTGACAAACCCTAGAAATCCCTTAGATCACTCCTTTATATTGAATAATTAGCAGTCTGACTGAATAGATAAAAAAAAAAAAATGTACACACAATTTGCAGGTGTAGGAATACATTGATAATATCTGAACTAAACAATATAGAGGGGGAAAAAAAAAAAAAAAGACAATAAAACCTACACTTTAAGACCTGGAGAGTCCTCTGTATAGAATCGCCACATGCCTCCTGTGCCAGCAGATGTGGTCCGTCCAGCACTTCTTGCACCACTGCTTGTAGTTTTTCTTTTTGGTTGGAGGTGGAGAGATCATAAAGAATGTACTTAGAAACAAATAGTAACATTCACAGGGAAGGAGTGCAATTGCTTTCAGATTCTGAATGCCCATTTCTATGGGAGGCACAGCAGCATCACTTACCCCTCCTGGAGACCTGAGAAGCCAGGCCAAAGTGAATATTTTTTTCCTAATTTTTGGACAATCTAATTTTCAAATGATTTTTTTTGAGGGTGGGGGGAGTAAGGGGAAGGGGAGACGAGTAAAACAGACCTTTGATTTTATGTAAGGTCCGTTTTAAGACATGTCTGTAGTTTAGGTGTCAAATGCCAATACCTCAAGATGTAGCAAGTCTCTGGCATTCAAAAGCTGGTTGATTAGATGGATCTAGCTCAACAACCAACCAGAAGTTCTGTTCCAAATGCATTACGTGTGAACTCCACAGAAAGTCATTCTGACTTTAGAGTATAATTCAGGGGTTTATTTACTAAAGCTGGAGAGTGCAAAAATAGGCTCACTTCTTCAGAGAAACCAATCAGCTTCCAGGTTGTATTGTCAAAGCTTAACCTCCTTGGCGGTCTGATTATTTCTGATTTTTTGTGCTGAAAGCGGTACCATTTTTTTTGCATGGAAATATGTAGTTTTTTTTATTGTAGGCTGTAATTTTTAGGAATAACTTACTGAAATCTGTCCGAACAAGAGTCTAGTAAACATTCCAGATATGATAAAACTTGAAACACAAAATCATAATTTATAATTTAATAAATCATAAAAAATAATATAATAATAATATATTTAATTCAATAATATAATCAAACCAAAAACACTGAAATTTGAAATACAGAGGCAAATTCGCACATCGCTGAGCAAAGTCGCAAAATCGTTTTCAGTGTCTGATGACGAATTTCCCCCACAAATCATTATCACTCAATTCTGCAAGTGGTTCTGATTTACTATCGCTGTTCTCTAGCCGGTCTAAAACCGCTTTTGACGTAAAGGGACGCTTTTTGGACACCATGAACTTTTCTAAGTTTCCAGGCAGAAAGAACAGACAAAATGCAGGCAGGGCGCCGGACAAAGCAGTAGGGACAAAATGTATGTGAAATGCATTGAAACAGCAATGTTTTACTATATAATAATCATTTTTAAAAAAAAAATGACATTTAAAAAATTTCAAATTTGCCGCCGTTTCCGGCCCCCGTACGTCCCGACGTCACAGGGACCGGAACATGGAAGCCGGCATCGGCCAGAGGAGATGGCCGGGGACGCTGCAGGGGACACATCGCGGGAGCGAAGGACAAGGTAAGTGCTGCAGGGACTCCCTGAGCAACGCCGCATGATAAGCCCGAGTGTAGCTCGCGGTTACCGCTCTTGGTACTGAAATTTTACCCCGAGCTACACTCGGGAATACCGCCAGGGAGGTTAATTGAACAAGCTGAGGTTAGAATCTGATTGGTAAATATGATGAGGTGAGACTGATTTTGCACTCTTCAGCTTTACTGAATAAACCAACTAGTGTCCAGCCCAGAAAGTTTGTTTGTCCTACCTTTGTCTCACAGTAGATCCTGCTGCTCTTGGAGAAACTGCTTTACTTGGTGAACGACCAGAGGCACCAACATTGGTGGAACTTGCAGCAGGGCCAGGCTGAAATATAAAAGGTGTACAGTTGGAATTATTTATAAAAGCCACTATTGAAGAATCATAGATCTAGCTTCACATAGGCTTATTGGACAAGGCCCACAATATTGCTAGGCTAGAACTGAAGGATGAAAGGGTTCCTAGATTAGGCTACAGGTAAATGACGACGTGCACTACAACCATCTTTGTGCCACCAACACAGAAATGTTCGGGTGGCGAGTTTGTGCTCACAGAGCAACTTTACCTCCATAGGGCAAGGTCAGTTGGGTAATTACAAACCATTATTTCCAGGAGGGATTTTTATTTTTAAAGAACACACTTCTTATGGGGGTCATTTTACAGATAAACATGAAAAAAATGGGTTCAACCTCAACCTGGCTACAACACATTGAAACCTCAGCATGCAAGTTAGAATCTGACCGTACAACCACCAAATATGCAGTGGGAGGCCCTGTGACTGGTAGCAGATTGGTTGTTGGTTCAGATGGATGCTCATATTACATAGCTTTGGCTATTTAAAGTTGATTGTATGGAGACCATATGGTCAGACTAACATGTGAGATGCTCTAGATTTACCAGAACTAGTTCATGCGGGTGCGTACCTAAACAGTTCATTTGGCTCCAAGCTGCACCTAGCACTACATAACCAGTTCATCTGAAGGAGATTGTACAATCACATTTCCATGTGCATGGTCAGCAGGCACCGAGCTATCCACATCCATTCCCGAGCTTCATTCATACAACTTAGTTTAACAAAATGATATGCTTTTCCAGTAATTAAAAATTTTAAATAGAACTAAACCCATCGATTTAACAGTTTCCCAGAACGGTCCCACAAGCTCAACGTATGCTGTGAATGAGAACGGTCACAGCTGCTTCTGCTCTGAACCAACCTGTCAAGCCATCAGATAAATGGCTGGTGTCATCACTGATCACATGGGCAGCTCCATGGCAACTGCAGCTGAAACAAAGGCTAAGATGCCAGCTACCTTGACTGTAGAGGAGGGTTTAGTTCTGCTTTAAAAATGACCAGCAATACAATTATAGTAGTAATACACCTGGCAGGTTTGTTGGCACTTCTAAAGGTTTCTGAAGCAGCATTCTCCCACACATAGTTTAAAGCGGGGGTCTCTAAACCTTCCAAAGGGCCAGTCTATGGTCCTGCAGACTCTGGGGGGGTAGTCACATTGCCACAGCCACAGCTCGGTGATTAGTAGGAGGAAGAGTAGTGCCCCATCATTCGTATCAGTTTCCTCTTGTACCAAATTGTATTGTAACTGTAATGTCAACCTTCATTTTGTAAACACTGTTGGCGCGATATAAATCCTGTATAATAATAACAACAACAAGTGGGAAGAACAGTGCCCCATCGTTAATGTCAGTGGCAGGAATTATACCCCACTATTGGGGTCATTGGAGGAACAGTGCCCCATCGTTAGTGTCAGTGGCAGGAATTATACCCCACTATTGGAGTCATTGGAGGAACAGTGCCCCATCGTTAGTGTCAGTGGCAGGAATTATACCCCACTATTGGGTCATTGGAGGAACAGTGCCCCATCGTTAAGTGTCAGGAATTATACCCCACTGTTGGTGTCATTGGCGTAACAGTGCCCCATCGTTAGTGTCAGTGGCAGGAATTATACCCCACTATTGGGGTCATTGGAGGAACAGTGCCCCATCGTTAGTGTCAGTAATTATACCCCACTGTTGGTGTCATTGGAGGAACAGTGCCCCATCAAGCAGGACCCTCTGATCCCTCTTGTATCATATTGTAATGTAAATGTAACGTCTGCCTTCATTTTGTAAAGCGCTGCGCAAACTGTTGGCATTATATGGATCCTGTATAATACTAACAACAACAGTTTGCGCAGCGCTTTACAAAATGAAGGCAGACGTTAAATTTACATTACAATATGATACAAGAGGGATCAGAGGGCCCTGCTTGTTGGAGCTTACACTAACGATGGGGCACTGTTCCTCCAATGACAGCAATAGTGGGGTATAATTCCTGACACTGACATTAACGATGGGGCACTGTTCCTCCAATGACACCAACAGTGGGGTATAATTCCTGCCACTGACATTAACGATGGGGCACTGTTCCTCCAATGACACCAATAGTGGGGTATAATTCCTGCAACTGATGTTGTTATTTTTATACAGGATCCATAGAATGCCAACAACAGTGTCAGGAATTATACCCCACTGTTGGTGTCATTAGAGGACTAGTGCCCCAAGGGCCAGATAAAGGCTAACAAAAGGGCCACATCTGGCCCCTGGACTGTAGTTTGTCCAAATATTCTTTCTGTGATCACAGAGCGCGACCGACGTGCACCCCGGGAGCACACAGGGGGGCAGGGTTTTGAAAGAGATCTATAGATGTCCTCCCAGAACAAAACAACTGTGTTGTTGCCATTTTTCCACTACAGCAGTCAGCAAATGGTTAATTATAGATCTGCATGGTTTTCAATGGAGCCATTCACACAGGTAAACACGAGCTGCTTTCAGATCCATAACACACAATCGGAAAGTTTCCATCAAAACAACATACATTTACACACATAACAACCATGTACATGCATTTGTACGTGTGGAAATCAAGTCTAAACAAAAGGAGAAAAATAAATGACCAGGGAAAAAAACCAAAACAATTATGTACGCATCCATACGCAGCATACGTCACGGATCATTCCGCAGGAACGTCTCTCCTTGAACATGTGTAATAAGATCAGCACAATGTTTCCAATCACAATACCAGCACGTGTTTCGCAGCGATACATGAGCTCTGAACCGACCCAATTGTAGGCAGATCGCTGTAATTACAGGACTATAGAAAGCTCCGAAACTGCCAACACTGCAGGTTTTTTTTAGGTTACCTACACTGATGACTGTCACATCCATTCCCCCCCCCCCCCAGATATCACACTGACAGACCACCATTGCATGTAGCACTCTCCGTCTTACCATGTTGCTGAGAGGTGATGAAGCCTACTACACACCCGGCTAATCCGCTCCGCACAAATGGGAAGGCAGCGTCACTCCAATGCTGAAAGGAGGTCTTGCGTAACAGGAAGCTGCTTCACTAACCAATCACACTGCTCGATTCTCCCTCAGACGGGCAGGGCAGCCTTTCTGTTCTACGCCCTCTTTAGTCCACGTCGTCTTCCGTTCTATTGGCCTGCTGTTTGGAGAGGCAGCCATTTTGTCGACGATAACGGCTCATTATATTCTATGGGAAATGTCTCATCAATGATGGCGCCGTATTTTACGCTCATTATTGCCTGTTTTGTGTAGAGTTGTCAGGTGGGTGTGAGGGACACGTCGGCTGTCTGGCAGAAGAAGTGTTTAGGTGTCAGTCAGTAGGGGGAGGGCCTTCGTGGGTGTGGTATAAGCCGGAAGTGAGTGGTAGAGCCGGGGATATGGGAAGTGGTCCTCAGGCACTCTTCCCGGAAGCCTTGCAGTTTGTTATGAATGACTGTGATTCGGTGTTATTGGAGGGCATAGTCTTCTGTGATTGGGCCACAAGCACACTATACCGGGCCATTCACTGTGAGTAATGAGCGGAGTGTTGCATTCATTCTCTTCCTGCCATTTCCAGAGTAAAGTGATGGAGGATCGGTGAACGATGTGTTGCCTGTGCTACGAGAACCGCTTCAGTTGGGGTAGATTTAGCTGTGTATCCTGTAAACACCTTTCCACTGAAGGACGATCTGTGTTTGGATCGTGCTTCAGAGGCCATTGATCGGTGTTGAGGAAGTGATGTGAAGCCGCCTCACCGACCATTTTTGTTGACAAAAGTGCAGCCACCATATGCAATGCACTCCGTTGTGGGACGCTTGAGGCATTTCCCTATTTGCCTGAATGTGTCACATTTGATGGGCTTACACCTCTTGTGGGGGCAGCAGGTGAATGGCAAAAACACGGCTCAACCATGTATTCTTAGCACTCCCCCAACTACACATTTAACCACTTGCCCTCCTGAGGATTTACCCCACTTAATGACCACGCCTCTTTTTGCTACTCGACGCTGCACTAATTCAACTGATAATTGTGCGGTCATGCAATGCTGCACCCAAACGAAATTTACATCCTTTTTTTCACACAAATAGAGCTTTCTTTCGGTGGTATTTTGATCACCTGTGCGCTTTTTATTTTTCACGCTATAAACAAAAAAAGACCAAAAATTTTGAAAAAAAAATGATATTTTTTACTTTCAGCTATAAAAAATATATAGTAAACTCAAAGTTGGTTATAAATTTAGGCCAAAATGTATTCTGCTACATGTTTGTGGTAAAAAAAATCCCAATAAGTGTATATTGATTGCTTTGTGTGGAAGTTATAGCGTCTACAAACTATGGTATAGATACTGCAATTTACGCCATTTTTTGCTATACAGTGCTGCGCTAGTTTAATGGACAATTGCGCGGTCATGCAATACGGCACATAAATGAAATTTACATCCTTTTTTTTCCCCACAAATTGAGCTTTCTTTCGGTGGTATTTGATCGCCTGTGCGGTTTTTATTTTTTGCGCTATTAAAAAAAAAAAAAAAGGCTGACAATTTTGAGAAAAAAAAAAACAATATTTTGGACTTTTTGCTATAAAACATGTCCAGTAAAAAAAATTTAAAAATCAAATTTCATCATAAATTTAAGCCAAAATGCATTCTGCGACATGTCTTTGCTAAAAAAAAACCCCAATACGTGTAAATTAATTGGTTTATGTGAAAGTTATAGCGTTTACAAATGGCAGGAGAGATACTGGGATTTTTATTTTTTTTTTTACTAATAATGGCGGCGATCAGCGACTTATGGCGGGACTGCGGCGGACATTCTGACACTGGGGGGGAACTGACTTGGGGTCACTGACATCCCCAGTGACACCAATACAGTGATCAGTGCAAAAAAAAACCCACTGACACTGTACTAATGGCACTGGAGAGGAAGGGGTTAACTTTATTTACTGAAAGGGTTAACTGTGTGAGGAGAGTGTTTTACTAGAGGGTGGGGGGGGGGGGGGGTACTGGGGGGGACAGGCTGATCGGAAGAGATAAACTCTTCTCTCCAGCTCAGCATGTCAAGAGCTGACAGGGAACTGACAGAAAGCACAGCTACTGCAGTCCTGCTCTCTGTCAGTGATTGCCGCTAATCAGCAGGACACAGCCGTTAACGACCGGCTGTGTCCCAGTGACTGACATCCACAGCTGTGATCGGCGGGACAGGTAGGGCGGAGGCGCGCCTCGCGCCTACCTGTTTTGCAAACGCACATTTTAAAACGTGGTTTTGCCCAGCCGTGCCATCCTGCCGCCGTATTTCTACAGTGGCTGGGCGGCATGTGGTTAAATGGAGCCTTAGGCTCCATGTACAAGAGCCTACTCTGACCGCCGGCTGTGGGAAGAAGCAAATCACGGCTACCTCGCTACCATGTTTTTGTTGCCTTTTGCGTTTTCCTGTGGTCTTCTACATTCAGGAGAGGGAAGTTTGACCTCACCTAAACACGGCAGCTCCTAAACTCTGCTAAAAGCCTATGTTTCATGGACACATAGACTGTTCTGGAGTTGAGTTTAGGAGCGTTGGCAAAAAAAACACAAAAGCTCCTAAACCCACAAAAAGGGGCTGCTTGTGTACATGAAGCCTTAAAGTGTTACTAAACCCACAACAGTAAAATCAGTCTGTAGATGCAGGAAAGCATGCTTGGTACACTCACTGTGGAAAGGGTTAATTTATTTTTTATTTATTTCAGGTACTTATATAGCGCTGTCCATTTACATGTATATATTGTACATTCACATCAGTCCCTAACCCTCAAGGGGCGTACAATCCAAGGTCCCTAACCCTCAAGGGGCGTACAATCCAAGGTCCCTAACCCTCAAGGGGCGTACAATCTAAGGCCCCTAACCCTCAAGGGGCGTACGATCCAAGGTCCCTAACCCTCAAGGGGTGTACAATCTAAGGTCCCTAACCCTCAAGGGGCGTACAATCCAAGGTCCCTAACCCTCAAGGGGCGTACAATCCAAGGTCCCTAACCCTCAAGGGGCGTACAATCTAAGGCCCCTAACCCTCAAGGGGCGTACGATCCAAGGTCCCTAACCCTCAAGGGGCGTACGATCCAAGGTCCCTAACCCTCAAGGGGCGTACGATCCAAGGTCCCTAACCCTCAAGGGGCGTACGATCTAAGGTCCCTAACCCTCAAGGGGCGTACAATCTAAGGTCCCTAACCCTCAAGGGGCGTACAATCTAAGGTCCCTAATCCTCAAGGGGCGTGCAGCCTAAGGTCCCTAACCCTCAAGGGGCGTACAATCTAAGGTCCCTAATCCTCAAGGGGCGTACAATCTAAGGTCCCTAACCCTCAAGGGGCGTACGATCTAAGGTCCCTAACCCTCAAGGGGTGTACAATCTAAGGTCCCTAACCCTCAAGGGGCGTACAATCTAAGGTCCCTAATCCTCAAGGGGCGTGCAGCCAAAGGTCCCTAACCCTCAAGGGGCGTACAATCTAAGGTCCCTAATCCTCAAGGGGTGTACAATCTAAGGTCCCTAACCCTCAAGAGGCGTACAATCTAAGGTCCCTAATCCTCAAGGGGCGTACAATCCAAGGCCCCTAATCCTCAAGGGGCGTACAATCTAAGGTCCCTAACTCACATTCATAAATACACATATTAGGGCCAATTTAGACAGGATCCAATTAACCTACCAGCATGTCTTTGGAGTGTGGGAGGAAACCGTAGCACCCGGAGGAAACCCACGCAAGGGGAAGTAATCATGCACAGGGAGAACATGCAAACTCCATGCAGGAGGCGCCATGGTCGGCAATCGAACCCATGACCCATTTACTGCAAGGCAGACGTGCTAACTACTAAGCCACTGTGCTGCCCCGGTTAATCTTTCACATGGTGTAGAAAGGATGTTTGATCCTGTCTCTCTGCCCTCTCCTCTTGTTCAGATGTCCACCTAAGACAGATTGTACCCGTAGCCACATGCACAGTGTAGTGTGTATTGCGTATTGCTAGAGAGAGTTTTTTTTTTCTCTTGGGAGGATGCATGTGATCAGCACAGGGCCAATCAGCACTGTCCAGACAAAGGTCAGGGGTTTTGCATCCTCCTAGAGCAGAAAGAAAACTCCTACAAGCTTTAACCAGTGCTCAGCTGGGCACTGATAGAAGTCACAAGACTGCTATAACTGCTGATGAGAAATGATATTTAGCAGTTTATATTTATTAAAATAATTGCACTTCCATGTACTGTGGGAGCCCAAGACACAGTGAATGCTGTCCTGGGTTTAGTAACACTTTAAAGCAATATTACACCCAAAAGAAAACATTTATTGTATTGTAGCATCAATTCTTAGATGTGATGTCTGTATTAGTTTCCTTTTTTGTGGCTTTTTTTTTTTCTTTTCTTTTTGTCTAGTGATCCACTCGAGACAGTCAGCTGTTTTTCAGAAGTGTAAGCTCTGCAGCAGAATGTATGAGACAAACCATTTACCACTACCAGGGGTGTTTACAATGATCAGCTTTTATTTATTCATGTAAAATCTTTATCCCAAAAGGAAAAAAACTGCTGTAATTGGTTAAAAAGTATGACCTGGAGTTTGGCTTCAATTTGGTAGTGTAGCTAAAAATATTAATATATGTTCGCATAGATGGCAATAAAAATGGACAGAGGTTCTAACTATTATCTACTCTGTGCCCCCCTAGGTTTGGAATAACAACTTGATAGGCAGGTCAGACTTGGCTAAACTCTGCCAGCTGCCATTTCACTGACTGATGAGCCTGTCTTGGTATCCAGTAAGGGCAATGTCACCAGGCAAGGGGGTGGCAGATGGTGAAAATTAGCCAAAAGTCAGGGAAAGTCAGACCAAAATAACAAAGTAAAACTTAACCACTTCCCGACCGGCCGTTGCATATAAACGGCCGGACGGTGGCAGTGCAGGGTCGGGTGGCCGTTTATAAACGGCCTCCCCGCACCCTGCTTGTGCGCGCTCCCTGGGAGCGCGCAGCACCGCGATCCGGTGCCTGCTGTGTCCTCCGGACACAGTGAAACGCCGATCGTCGGACGGGACCTCTGTACGAGTTCCCGATCATGTGATCACTGATTGGCCAATCAGTGATCACATACAAAGTAGTAAGCAAGATGTCACTTGTGACATCATTGCTTACTACGTGTGAAATCTGTGAATGATCACAGAGGTCACATGGTACAAGGCTATTCACAACAGCCTTGTACCATGTGACAAGCTGTGACCAATCACAGCTCACTCAGTACTTCTTCTCAATGAGTGCAAGAATGCAGACAGAGAGAAAGAGAAATGATTGCTTTTACATCCTATATGGGTGTAAAAGCAATGTGTAAAAAAAAAAAAAAAATCTTCATCACCCCCCACAAGTAGTACAGTGTCACCATGGTGACACTGTACTGCTAGGGTGACAGTATGTAAAAAAAATAATAATATAAAAAAATAAAAATGTAAAAAAAAAGTTTAAAAATTATAATTTTTGGTTATAAACTAATTTGGATTTTTTTTTACTAAAAAAATAACGGAATAAATTTTGGCCAAGATTTATGATGAAATATTATTTATTTGCAAAATTTTATTAAAAAAAAAACACTTTTTCAAAATTTTTGGACTTTTTCATTTACATAGCAAAAAAAAATTAAAATCCCAGCTGTGAATAAATACCACCAAAATAAAGCTTTATCTGTCTCAAAAAAATGGTAAAAAAATCATTTGGCTACAGTGTTGCATGACCGCGCAATTGTCATTCAAAGTGTGATAGCGCTGAAAGCTGAAAATTGCCCTGGACAGGAAGGGGGTGAAAAGTGTCCGGACTGGAAGTGGTTAAACAGAAAGTTACAAAAGAGAAAGTTCTGGCTAAAAAAGTTAATTGGAAATATCTTGAGGGGTCTACTCATAGGCAGAACTTATAATGGAGAATATTATAAAATAAGATGCTGAGGTTAGATATTTATATTAAAAGTGAAGCCATCCATCAATCAAATGCTTAGTAATATCTTTAGAATTTGCCAGCAGCCTCCTGTAGATATGCATTTTATTATTTGCCTATTTTGAGTGATCTTCAGTTCTGTCGCCTTTCTTGCTTTGGCCAGATTTCTTGGTTCTCTTTAAAATCACTGTATACTTATGATTTTACTACAAGCTTTTTAAAAGAAAATACCAATGTAAATTAATGTAATATTTTGTTTCTCATAGCTATTTTCCTGCCTGCGTGCTGTTGCCAATAGTCATGGGACCGACCGTGCTTTTCATTCATCCAGACCTAGGAATTGGTGGTGCTGAGAGATTGGTTGTAGATGCAGCTCTGGCCTTGAAATCTTGTGGCTGTAAAGTACAAGTGTGGACAGCTCACTATGACCCTAACCACTGTTTTTCGGAGACCCTGGACTCTGGAATTTCTATTAGATGTTGTGGAGACTGGCTTCCTCGAAGTATTTTTGGGAAATGTTTTGCTCTTTGTGCTTATATTCGCATGATATTTCTAGCTTTTTATATAGTATTTCTCAGCGGGGAGCAGTTTGATGTGGTGTTCTGTGACCAGGTATGTTAATGGAAATGTTTTTTTTTTTTTTCTAAATTTACATAGAACACTTGGATCTCACATTTGCAGATTCAGAGCTACCATTGCGTTATGTTAGCTGTGTGCCCTCCTATTATTCCCCCCCCCCCATTATTCCCTAAAGTTGTTTAATATTTAGCCAAAGTCTATTGCTGTGCCCACACTGGACTTTACTAACTCTAAAGTGATTGAAGAAGTGAAGTTGCATTGGACAGAACAATGGGCATAGCATAAAAGCAATACACACTATACCCAGTGCATTAAACAGGGCACAGCATGCATCAAACTCCAAGCCCAGTGCAGGCCATATTTAACACATTGGACACAGCAGCGCACACCACTCCCAGCATCCTGGACTTGGCACTCGGAAGCACACACACCATTCCTAGTACAGTGGACAAAGCAAGTCACTATTCCCAGTGAACGTGACAATCATCACTGCATCGCTCACCATCTACAACACACTGTACAGGGCATTGCACTTTATTCCCGGTATACTGGACCCAGCTTGACACACCATTCCCGGTATACTGGACCCAGCTTGACACACCATTCCCGTGTGCTGGACCCAGCTTGACACACCATTCCCGTGTGCTGGACCCAGCTTGACACACCATTCCCGGTGTGCTGGACCCAGCTTGACACACCATTCCCGGTGTGCTGGACCCAGCTTGACACACCATTCCCGGTGTGCTGGACCCAGCTTGACACACCCATTCCCGGTGTGCTGGACCCAGCTTGACACACCATTCCCGGTGTGCTGGACCCAGCTTGACACACCATTCCCGGTGTGCTGGACCCAGCTTGACACACCATTCCCGGTGTGCTGGACCCAGCTTGACACACCATTCCCGGTGTGCTGGACCCAGCTTGACACACCATTCCCAGTTGACACACCATTCCCGCTGGACCCAGCTTGACACACCCATTTCCATTATGCTGGACCCAGCTTGACACACCATTCCCATTATGCTGGACCCAGCTTGACACACCATTCCCGGTATGCTGGACCCAGCTTGACACACCATTCCCGGTATGCTGGACCCAGCTTGACACACCATTCCCGGTATGCTGGACCCAGCTTGACACACCATTCCCGGTATGCTGGACCCAGCTTGACACACCATTCCCGGTATGCTGGACCCAGCTTGACACACCATTCCCGGTATGCTGGACCCAGCTTGACACACCATTCCCGCTATTCCCATATGGACCCAGCTTGACACACCATTCCCGGTATGCTGGACCCAGCTTGACACACACCATTCCCGGTATGCTGGACCCAGCTTGACACACCATTCCCGGTATGCTGGACCCAGCTTGACACACCATTCCCGGTATGCTGGACCCAGCTTGACACACACCATTCCCGGTATGCTGGACCCCAGCTTGACACACCATTCCCGGTATGCTGGACCCAGCTTGACACACCATTCCCGGTATGCTGGACCCAGCTTGACACACCATTCCCGGTATGCTGGACCCAGCTTGACACACCATTCCCGGTATGCTGGACCCAGCTTGACACACCCATTCCCGGTATGCTGGACCCAGCTTGACACACCATTCCCGGTATGCTGGACCCAGCTTGACACACCATTCCCGGTATGCTGGACCCAGCTTGACACACCATTCCCGGTATGCTGGACCCAGCTTGACACACCATTCCCGGTATGCTGGACCCAGCTTGACACACCATTTCCGGTATGCTGGACCCAGCTTGACACACCATTCCCGGTATACTGGGACCCAGCTTGACACACCATTCCCGGTATACTGGACCCAGCTTGACACCACCATTCCCGGTATACTGGGACCCAGCTTGACACACCATTCCCGGTATACGGGACCCAGCTTGACACACCATTCCCAGTATACTGGACCCAGCTTGACACACCATTCCCAGTATACTGGACTCAGTACAGAGCAGCACTCACTATTCCCAGTGCCTATATTATGATTGTAATGTTCATTTATTGACTGGCAGCAGTTAAACCCTGACATGTACTTGAAATATAGTAGAATAAAAAACTGAACTATCCACCCCTCAATACAGTGCTACAATAACTGCATGAATATCCCATACTATAGCAATATGTGAAGAAAATAAAAAACAATCTTAAAACCGTAGTTTCTAAAAAATTCCCGAAAACGTGTGATTCAGTCCTTCCTTTGCATAAAGTTCATCAACAAACCACTGTGTTTTTTTTTGTGTAAACAGCATAAAAGAACATAAATTCAGTGCATATTGACTTGTCCCTCCACCAATTCAGATGGACAGCTACTCCCCGGAAAATATTGCCTTTCTTTAACCAAAGATCGGCAAACGGTGCTTTGAGCTCCTGTCATCCAGTACAGATGCTTCCCTCAAACTGTCAGGTCTCCTCCTCTTTCCTCCACAGTATTAATAGCACAAGAACATGCAAAATAATACATATCATAGTAGTGCTAGACCATTGTACATGCACGTTAGGAGGACCTGGTGGGGATGTTTTCATTGCAGAGGCTGTGTAGTAATGGGCAGGGCCGCACAATGAAAACTGATGGAAGAGGGATGAAACAAAGTTTTTACTGCCTAGGGCTGTTGTAACATACACTTACAAATTTCGAAATCAATGTGGGAAGCAGGTCTTGAAAACAGTTTCAAAATACATTAAAGCCTACTTAAAGCAGAACTTCACTTAACCAACATTGACTTTTTTATTCCTTATGCTGCTAATATTAGTATATACTTTCCTATATTTACTATCTACTTGTTTTTTAAAGCTGATTTCAAGGGATTCAGCCACTTTGTAAAAAGAGAAGACACACTATGGGCAAGTTGGTGCATGCTGCTTTGTGTTCTTATCTCTATTACTTATATCTGACAGGTTTATGGCTCTGCTTCAGGGCTGTGAGAGAGGAGAGAAGTACACAGAGCAACTGTGCCTACCTCCCCCCTTTTTTTGCTGCCCATTCACAGAAGCCTTTGTATTTTGTGAATGAGTTCACATAATACAAAGGCTTCCAGGGAAGGAGGAAAGGACGGTGACTCTATTGTTGAAGATTCTGAGACCAGAAGGATCAGTGTTGGAAGGATCCTGGAAACACAGCGATACAGTGGTGATAGGAAATAATCAACCCCCCCCCTTAAAATAATGCCTGCAATTAAGACAGGCCAAGTTTTTGTTTTATCCAGCTGTATTTACAGTTGGAAAAAATAATCACCTCCCTCCTAAAAATTACTTGTAAACTCAATCAGGTGTAGCTAATCGCCTTCTCAAAGGCGCACAAAGCCATTTCACTTTCAACTGTGATCAGCTATGGTCATTTTGATTAGCTCAGCATGAAAAAGCGCTTTCAACAATGGGTGGCAAGACACTGTCATATGATCTCTAGGATAAAGTTGTGGACATGCACAAGTCAGGAGATGAATACAAAAAAAAAAAGTCAAAGGCTTTGTCAATACCTAGAAGCACAGTGAAGTTTATTATAAAGAAGTGGAAGGTATTTAGTACAACACAGACCCTCCCTGGATCAGGATATCGCTCCAAACTGGATGAAAGAGCCTGGAGGAAACTGGTCAGAGAGGCTACCAAGAGACCTACATCATCTCTGAAGCAGTTGCAGGAATATATGACAAAGGGTGGTCATCGTGTGCATGTGACAGCAATATCACAAATTCTCCACAAATGTGGCTTGTATGGGAGGGTTGCAAGAAAAAAGCCAAGCCTTAAGAAAGGCCACATGCAGTCACGATTGAGCTTTGCCAAAACGCACCTTGAAGATTCTGAGGCCATATGGAAAAAAGGTGTCATGGTCAGATGAGACCAAAATTGAATTATTTGGCCTCAACACAACAGTATGTCTGGTAGAAATCCAATACAGCTCACTGTCCAAATAACCCCATTCCTACAGTAAAGCATTAAGGTGGTAATATCCTGTTATGGGGGTGTTTCTCTGCAGGAGGGACTGGAGCACTTGTCAGGATTGAAGGAAAAATGGATGGGGCAAAATACCATCCAATTCTTGAAGAAAATCTGCTGCCTTCTGCTAGAAAGTTGTCAATGGGAAGAAGGTTTATCTTCCAACACGACAATGACCTAAAGTACACAGCAAAAATGACCAGACAGTGGTTGAAAGAGAAAAAGGTGATTGTCCTTGCATGGCCTAGTTAGAGCTCAGACCTAAACCCCATGGAAAATCTGTGGTATGACTTGACTGCATTCCAAAAACGGTCACCATCAAATTTTAATTGAACTTGAGCAGTTCTCCAAAGAAGAGTGGGCAAATATTGCAAAGTCTAGATGTGCAAAATTAGTAGAAACATATCCCAGCAGACGAAAGGCTGTATGTAATTAAAGCAAAAGGTGGTTAAGCAGAATACTGACACGGGGTGATCCTTTTTCCAACTCCTGATTCTGTTTATGAATTTTTTTTCTGGCATGTTGGTGTTCTACCTTTTACTTAGTTGTTATAAGTTGCACTTCGTAAATACAGCTGGATAAAACAAAAACTGTGTCTGTCTTCATTTGAGGCTGCAAAGTAAGAAAATGTGATTATTTTAAAGGGTGGGGGTGAATCTTTTCTATACCTTTTTTTTATATGTTGGTAGTCATCATGTGTAGCACAAAATGCATTTCTAATTTTTGTTCTTGCTCTTTTGTAGGTATCTGCATGCATTCCTGTTTTCAAATTGTCTAGAAACAGAAAACCTGTTTTATTTTATTGCCATTTTCCTGATCAGCTCCTTACTCAGAGGATTTCACTAGTTAAGAAAGTCTACAGAGCTCCCATTGACTGGTTAGAAGAGAAGACCACCGGCATGGCCGATTGCATTGTAGTCAACAGTCATTTCACTGCTAAAATCTTCCAAGAAACCTTTTCTTCATTATCTCATATACAGCCAGATGTCTTATATCCATCGTTAAATATTAGCAACTTTGAATGCAGCATTTTTGATGATCTCAGTGAACTTGTTCCAGTGGGCAGAGAAATTGTATTTCTCTCAATCAATAGATATGAGCGGAAGAAAAATCTTATTCTTGCACTTGAATCCTTATGTGCTCTTCATGCTAAACTGAATTCTATGGACTGGGAAAAGATTCAACTCATCATCGCTGGGGGTTATGATGAGAGAGTCAGGGAGAACATTGAACATTATCAAGAACTGAAAAGCTTTGCAGAAAAATATGAAATTGGTAACCATGTTACTTTTCTAAGATCATTTTCTGACAAGCAAAAACTGAATCTCTTACATAACTGTACATGCATATTATACACTCCCAGTAATGAACATTTTGGAATTGTTCCAGTCGAGGCTATGTACATGCACTGCCCAGTAATAGCTGTCAATTCAGGTGGTCCTCTTGAATCAATTGTAAATAATGTGACGGGTTTTCTGTGCCCCCCTATTGCAGAAGCATTTGCTGATGCCATGGAAAAATTTGTTAAAGACCCTTCTCTTAAAGTAACAATGGGAAAGTCTGGACATGCAAGAGTTCTTGAAAAATTTTCCTCTCAAGCATTTACTGATCAAATCTATCATTATATATGTAAACTAACTGAATATAAATGATTTCTATAGACTAGCTGCGATTTCTCCTGCGCTCTAGGGCCCAGACTGGTGGCAAATAGATGGAACCAACACCAGAGCAAGCGACCACCAGTATATTTCAAGGTTGTGCAGCTCCAAAACAGGGCTGGGGAAGCCCGATTGATACTGCAAAGTGAAACAAAAAACAAGAAGCGCACCAACCTTGCGCATTACCTCAGTAACATAATTTATTAATAAAAGATAGGTACTCACAAACCGCGAATAAAATCAAGGCATGTAGTCCTCAAAGGGACTTCAAAGATAAGAAGCCAGCGCGAATCCCATCATGGGGGTAGACACTCAGTATAGCTGATGCGTTTCGAAGGCTATGCCTTCTTCCTCAGAGCTCTGAGGAAGAAGGCATAGCCTTTGAAACGCGTCAGCTATACTGAGTGTCTACCCCAGTGGTTCTTAACCTTGTTGGAGGTACTGAACCCCACCAGTTTCATATGTGCATTCACCGAAACCTTCTTAATTGGAAAAATAAAATATGATTTTTAAAATTCAAAACATAGGTATATATTTAGGTATATATTTATACATAGGTGCACAAAATGAACAAAACCGTTAAGAACAAAGAACAAAACCATTAAAACATGATTTTCACACAAAAACATAATAATGAATATTTACTGCACGAATCATATGAGTCGGGTGTGGGTCTTTACCTCCGCCGAACCCGCGAGACTGGCTCACCGAACCCCTGGGGTTCGATCGAACCCAGGTTAAGAACCACTGGTCTACCCCCATGATGGGATTCGCGCTGGCTTCTTATCTTTGAAGTCCCTTTGAGGACTACATGCCTGATTTTATTCGCTGTTTGTGAGTACCTATCTTTTATTAATAAATTCTGTTACTGAGGTAATGCGCAAGGTTGGTGCGCTTCTTGTTTTTTGTTTCACTTTGCAGTATAAATGATTTCTATACAGACTCTTTTGTTACTGATACTGAACAGGGTTAAATTGGAAAGTCTGCCTTGCTGTACAGAATGTGTGATTACAATTCCTTATAGGTTTTTAGAATGTATCTTGTATCCAGGAGCAGTGAGTAAGATTGCCTGAAAGGGCAACTACAATGAAAACTTTCCTCTGTGATTACAACCGCAACATTCTCATTATGTGTAACTGGATGCACAAATATGAGATAGAAAAGTAAACTACTGTTCTTGTAGTCATTGAAGAGGACCGCTCATCAGGTAAAGTGGGTATCCAAAGTGATATGACTCTGGCGGAGTTTTAGGGCTTGCTTGGACCATGTCCATTTCTCTGCTCACTATTGAACATGTATGGTGTGAATCGGGCACGTAAAGTTATTTTCTTTGTACCTGGTTCACACCATACATGTGCAGCCGTGTGCAGAAAAACGCAGCTCAACGGACATGGTGCGCACAAGCTCCTAATCACATCACAAGGTACATAGAAAACAGACACAGTGACCAGAAAACAGTCATAAAAGGATTTGTTCACCTCTGCTAGATAATGTGATTGGCTGTTGGCTTTTGGCCTTTCCCCCATGATTTACCAGGCACAAGTTCACATGTTTGCAAATGGAATGAACATTATAGATGGATGGACAAATATTATTATCCCTATGACATTAACTGCTGTTACCTAGTTCTATAAACACATTGTAAAAACACTGCTGGAACTTATGGTGGAACAGCAGCCTTTTATATACTGCAGTAAATAAATCACTTGTTTAAAAAAAATCTATGGCCTAGCTGGCTTCAGCTGTTCTTTATATGTTTAGAATGTTCATTCTATATAAAAAAAATTGTTTTGCTGAACCATCAGTACATGAACAAGAATTTTATGTTTCAAATCTGCTTTCTGCTTGAAGTACATTTTTTGGGTATGCACATGTTTTTATATCACTTCCTTTGAGTTGCACTGAAAAAAAAAAACAATGTTATCTTTCTTCTGTCTACTACAAATTTACCCATCCCTCATATAAAAAAGGCAGATATATGTAATTTGGCCTGGATGGCAACCATGGCTTCCTTCATCGATACAGTGGAAGAACGAACATAACTACCCAGGGCAGTAAGTGTGTTATATTGTGATGTTCAAATGCACTTTACCAACTTGATGCCAAATCATGTACATGGACGTGATTGTCTTCAAGTGGATATACAGGGGTTATGGCTGCAGCTGTATGCCATAATCCCGGTATTTTTTTTTCAGCTGGTGATGCTTTTTCATCTAAAAGCAATCCTAGCGTCTGATTAGCCACTGGATTGCTTTTACAGGTGGTGGGAGAGGGCACTCTCCCTCCCGCCACCCACCGGTGCTTCTCCGTGCCCTCCCGTTGCAATCGGGGAAACCGGTGGTGCTGCCTAGTTATCACAGACCTTCCAGTACTTGGCCGTCTGTATGGTCTTGGAGTCTGGAAGTGACATCATGCCATCTCTTCTGGTTCTGGCAGATGTAAACACTTTTTTTTTTTTTTTTTTTTTTTTAAAAGCTCATGCTTTCAGGATACAGGAGAGATCTGGGGTTTTATAGACCCTCAGATGTCTCCATTAAGAGGACCTGTCATCCAATATTTCTATCACAAGGGATGTTTACATTTCTTATGAAAGGAATAAA
This sequence comes from Staurois parvus, assembly GCA_951230385.1. Taxonomy (NCBI): domain Eukaryota; kingdom Metazoa; phylum Chordata; class Amphibia; order Anura; family Ranidae; genus Staurois; species Staurois parvus. The sequence goes on along the minus strand of CATNWA010021477.1, from coordinate 625,598 downwards.
AAAAATAAAAGGACAGTGTAAAACAAAAAAAAAATTTTTTTTAAATGTGCCCCTCTCCCTCCATGCTCGAGCGACACACATGTAAGGTATCGTTGTGGATATCATAGTGTTAGACTTCTGTAACTGTAAACTGGTAACCTATAAAAAAATTATAAAGCATCGCCTATGGAGATTTTAAAATATTTTAGTTTGTCTCCATTCCACGAGCATGCACAATTTTAAAGTGTGACATGTTTGGGTATCTATTTACTCAGCGTAAAATTATTTTATATGTTATAAAAAATGGGTTATACAGTATCTCACAGAAGTGAGTACACCCCTCACATTTTTTGTAAATTTTTTTTTTTTATACCTTTTCATGTGACAACACTGAAGAAATGACACTTTGCTACAATGTAAAGTAGTGAGTGTACAGCTTGTATAACAGTGTAAATTTGCTGTCCCCTCAAAATAACTCGGCACAGTCAATGTCTAAATTGTTGGCAACAAAAGTGAGTACACCCCCTAAGTACAAGCTGTACACTCACTACTTTACATTGTAGCAAAGTGTCATTTTTTTCAGTGTTGTCACATGAAAAGATAAAATATTTACAAAAATGTGAGGAGTGTACTCAGTTCTGTGAGATACTGTATATTGTGTGGTTTTCTTTTTTTGCATTAAAATTCAGTAAAGTATATTAAAAAAAAAATTATAATGTTTGGGTGTAATTTTTTATTCTAGCATAAAAAAACAGATTTTTACTAGTAAACAAAAAAAAAAGTGTCAGACTAGGCCTGGTCTTCAAGTGGTTAATATGGCTGCTAGGCCCATACCCCACTTTTGTACTAAAAATGAGAGACAATAGTAAATGCTTTTGTAAATGTATTACATTAACCAGATTTCCAAGTTTTAAAGGGTTTCTAAACCCACAGCAGTAAAATCAGTCTGTATATGCAGTAAAGCATGCTTGTTATACTCACTGTGATACCTAGGGGTTAATCTGCCACATTGCGTGAAAAGGCTGTTTGATCCTGTCTTCTACGTTCCTCCCCTTTTTCTTCTGTCCCCAATCCATCTCCAGATCGCAAAGAGCTCTTGGATTTACTCTGCATATGCTGAATCTGGTGTGTATTGCTAGAAAGTGTTTTTTTTTTTTTTTTTTTTTTTTCTTTTGGGAGGGTGCATGTGATCTGCACAGGGCAAATCAGCACTGTCCAGGCAGAGGGTCCGGGGTTATGCAGCTGCATAGGAAAGTGAGAGGAGAATGAAAACTCCTCCTACAAGCTTTAGCCAGTGTCAGCTGGACACTGATAGAAGTCACAAGACGGCTATATACTGCTGATGAGAAAAGGTATTTAGCAGTTTATATTTCCTAAAATAATGAATGTCCGTGTTCTGTGTATTCTGGGAGCCCAGATATAGAGAATGCAGGGTTCTGGTTTAGTAACACTTTAAGCCCCTTTACTCACACTTGCATATGGAGCCATTTGTGATTTACCCACAGGAGAATCGTGGCGATATCTTTGCAAATTGATGCCTGTGGGAACCCTCTGTGTCCAGATCTAATCAATTGCAGGTAATCACTGCATGGGCAGTGAATGGCCACTAATGGCTTTCAATGGGGCTGCCCGCCACCACCTATTCTGCATAGATTCCCTGCTGAGTCTCCAAAAGTAATCACAAATTGCCCCATTTGCAAGTGTGAATTGGGCTTTAGGTGCCAGTTTACATACAGATAGGTCCATATATATTTGGACACAGGCACAGTTTTAGATTTTTTTTCAGGTATTTACCAAAACATATTTAAGCTATAGTTATATAATGGATATGGGCTGAAAGTGCACACTCTCAGGTTTAATTTGAGGGTATGTACATACAACTTGGAGGAAGGGTTTAGAAATTACCGCTCTTGAGAGTAGCCATCCCCCCTCCCTTTTTCAAGGGATCAAAAGTAATTGGACTTTGTTCAATCAAACGTTTCATGGCCAGGTGTGGGCTACTCCTTTGTTATTTCTTCATCAATCAAGCAGGTAAAAGGTCTGGAGTTGAGTTCTAAGTGTCGTATTTGCATTTGGAATCTGTTGCTGTGAACCTACATCTTACGTTCAAAGGAGCTGTCCATGCAAGTGAAACAGGCCATTGTAAGGCTTCAAAACTAAACAAATCCATCAGAGAGATAGCAGCAACATTAGGAGTGGCCAAATCAACAGTTTGTTACATTCTGAGGAAAGAATAATGCACTGGTGAGCTAAGCAACATAAAAAGGCATGGACGTCCATGGAAGACAACAGTGGTGGATCCTCTCTATGGTAAAGAAAAACCCATTTACAACATCCACACAAGGGAAGGACACTCTCCAGGAGGTGGGCGTATCATTGCCAAAGTCTACAATCAAGAGAAGACTTCATGAGAGCAAATACAGAGGGTTCACCACAAGGTGCAGACCATTCATAAGCCTGAAGAATAGAAAAGCCAGATTAGATTTTTGCCAAAAAACATCTAAAAAAAAGCCAGACGAGTTCTGGAAAAGCATTCTTTGGAAGGATGAAACTGAGATTAATCTGTACCAGAATGACGGGAATAAAAAAGTGTGAAGAAGGCTTGGAACAGCTCACGATCCAAAGCACATAACGTCATCTGTAAAACATGGTGGAGGCAGTGTGATGGCATGGGCATGCATTGCTTCCAGTGGCACTGGGTCAATGGTGTTTATTGTTGATGTGACAGGAGCAGTCGGATGAATTCTGCAGTGTTTAGAGATATACTGTGAGCCCAGATTCAGCCAAATGCAGCAAAGATTGGATGGCACTTCACAGAACAGATGAACAATGATCCAAAACACGCTGCAAATGCAACCCAGGAGCTTTTGAAGGAAAAGAAGTGGAATATTCTGCAATGGCCGAGTCATCACTTGATCTCAACCCAATTGAGCATGCATTTCACTTGCTGAAGGCAAAACTAAAGGCAGAAAGACCCACAAAGAACAACTGAAGACAGCTGCCTGAGCCTGGCAAAGCATCAGAAAGGAGGAAACCCAGTCATTGGTAATGTCCATGGGTTCCAGACTACAAGCAGTCATTGCCAGTAAAGGATTCTGCACAAACTATTAAAAATGAACATTTTATTTGTGATTATATTCAATTGTCCAATTACATTTGAGCCCCTGAAAATGGAGGGACTGTATATAAAAATGGTTACAGTTCCAAATATTTGTACTTGCTATTTATGTTCAACCCCTTGAATTAAAGCTAAAAGTCTGCACTTCAAATTCATTTTGGATTGTTTCGTTTTAATTTACTCTGATGGCATACAGAGCCAAAAGTATAAAAATTGTGCCTGTGTCCAAATATATATGGACTTAACTGTATATGCAGATTGGATGCAGTTAGAACCGCATCGAATCCTAATGACATATGAAGTTACATTGCTTCCTTTGGTGCCTGTTCACATATGTCCGGTGCACTTTCAGTGCAGATTGAAAAAGAGTGCTGTCTGATTTCTGAGCAGTGCGGTACGGTTCAGGTGCGGATTACAAAGTATTGCCATAGAAATGGGAACCATTTCTAAACCGTACATGTGTGAACAGGATACAATCCTGACCTGAACCTGATGTAAACTTGGCCTGAACTGATGAACAACTACTGTCAATTAACTGAAACCTAAGCTTCAATCCGCATTGCACATGTCCATCTTTTGGTACACTTTACATAATTCGTTTGGGCCAAGCACGCTGCTGCTGTTCGAGTCCTGTGTGAGGAGGAAAAAAGGAGAGAAGAGATTCAGCCGTGCTCAGCGCTGATCTCTTCTCCCCTCTCTTCCCCTTCACAAGGGGAGCACAGAAAAACTTTTTCTTAAAGCGGAGCGCCACCCAAAACGGGAAGTTCTGCTTTAAGTCTTTGTCTCCCGTTCCCCATTTAAGGATTGGCACCTGAGGGAACGGGTACCCGAATTTGACAGGTACCCGGTCCCACTTCCGCTGCAATCGCCTAAGGCGATCAGAAGCGGAAGTTGTCCCCCCCCCCTCTCTCCGTAGTCGTGTGGGACACATGACAGGTCCCAGAAGACTACGGGGCCATTCACAAAGCGCAGCACTTCTCGCACATGCACAGTGGTCACCCGGTTGTGTAGCTGCAAGCTGTCACAGCCAGGTGCCCACATTGAAGATGCCAGCGCCAGGGAGAGAAGACAGCCGGTGAAACCAGCGGTGGTGAGGATGGAGGGACAAGTAAGTGACTGTATTGTAAAAGTCAGCAGCTACAGTTTTTTGTAGCTGCTGACTCTTATTTTTTTTTTTTTCAGGTGGAACTCCACTTTAATGCAAGCAATGCATTAAGAAAAAAAATGTTTTTAGACTTAGTATCACTTTAACCATTTGCCGCCCGCCCTATGGCCGAATGGCGGGCGGCAAATGTCATCAGCGTTCCCGGTGGACACCATATGGCATCCTCCCGCACATGGGCAGATTGCGCTCCTGCAGAGCAGTGCAGCGGCGCGATCTGTCACCGGCCGTGTACCTCAGACACGGCCGATGACAGATCTGAGTATTGGCCCCCATTGCTGGTACCATGTGACCTGCTGTGACCAATCACAGCAGGTCACATGACAGTTGTATGCAATGGATGGCTTCATTCTTGCCATCCATTGTATACTACTGCCTTTCTGTGAATGGTCACAGCTAATCACATGCACATGTCATGTGATTAGCTGTGGCCAAAATCACAGCTAGCACAAAAAAAAAAAAACCCTGAATGAATCGATGTCATTCAGGTAAATGCTTGCATATAGCAAAGTAATTCTTTGCTATAAGCAAAGTGTAAAAAAAAAAAAAAAATACTGATCACTTCCCCAAAGTAGTACAATGTTACTATGGTAACATTGTACTACTTTGGTCATAGTGAAATATGAAAAAAAAAATCTTAAAAAAAAAAAAAAACATTTTGTATAAAAAAATAATAAAAAAAATGTCATTTTTTTTTTTTCATAGTGTCACCAGTCAGTGTCCCTGATCACTGCCATGCCAGTTATATGATGACGCTGTACTGCACTGGTGACAGTATGTAAAACAAATTATAGTGAATTTAATTTTTTTTAATTTTTCCGAAAAATTATGACAAAAAAAATACAACTTCAAAAAACTCGCCATGCCTCTTATGAAGTACGTCGGACTGTCTACTTTGCAAAAAGGGGTCATTTGGGAGATATCTGTACTGTCCTGACATTTGGGGGATATCTGTACTATTCTGACATTCTTGGACCTCAAGAAATTAGATTGGCTGTCAGTACTTCAGGATTGATCAATTTTCAGATCTATACCATAGTTTGTGAACTCTATAAACTTTTCTACAAACTAAAAAATACATCCTAATTTGGGTTATTTTCACCAAAGACATGTAGCAGAATACATCTCGGCCTAAATTTATGAAGAACAATTATTTATTTGCAAACTTTTATAACAGAAACAAAGAAAAACTTTTTTTTTTTTCAAAATTTTAGGTCTTTTTTTGTTAATTTAGCAAAAAATAAAACCCCAGCAGTGATTAAATACCACAAAAAGAAAGCTCTAGTTGTGTGAAGAAAATGATAACATTTTAGTTTGGGTACAGTGTTGTATGACCGCGCAATTGTCATTCAAAGTGTGAGAGCGCTGAAACCTGAAAATGGCCTGGACAGGAAGGTGTAAAAGTGCCCGGTATTGAATTGGTTAAAGCAACGCATGTTAATACACTGCAACTGAGTGTTTTAGTATGAATAAGCTTAAAACAGAACTAAACTCTCTCAACCAACATTAAAGTTTTTAATCTTTACAGTGCCTCGAAAAAGTATTCATACCCCTTGAAATGTTCCACATTTTGTCATGTTACAACCAAAATCGTAAATGTATTTTTTTGGGATTTTATGTGATAGACCAACACAAAGTGACACATAATTGTGAAGTGGAAGGAAAATGGTAAATGGTTTTCAACATTTTTTGCAAATATCTGAAAAGTGTGGTGTGCATTTGTATTCAGCCCCCCTGAAGTTCATACTTTGTAAAACCACCTTTCGCTGAAATTACAGCTGCAAGTCTTTTTGGGGATATCTCTACCAGCTTTGCACATCTAGAGTGAAATTTTTGCCCAGATTCTCAATTGGATTTAGGTCTGGACTTTGACTGGGTCATTCTAACACATGAATATGCTTTGATCTAAACCATTCCATTGTAGCTCTGGCTGTATGTTTAGGGTCATTGTCTTGCTGTTTTATGCAGTGTTAGTTTTCCGCCACACATAGCGTTTTGCTTTTAGACCAAAAAGTTCCATTTTGGGCTCATCTGACCAGAGCAACTTCTTTCACATTTTCATTAGCCCCTACGCTTACCCCCCCCCCCCCCCAGCAAGTGCAGTGACTATAGATCATTGTCACTTGATATATTGCATATAAAACTACAGTGTTTGCAGAATCAGGCCTGATTTCTGTTAGCACTGGCAGGTAAATTGTTTGTAGTAGTTCAAGCAGTCCCTGACAGCCAGGTGATCTTTTGAGTCGCACTAGGTACCTATAATTTTAGTGGCCAAAATGTCCTTGGAAAGGTACTCTAGTGAAGAGGCCTTCAGGATTCTGAGCATGCTGACATTCAGATGAGAGCGAAGTGGAAGCCTCACTGACAGAATCTGCCTCAGAATGCGAACCTGGCGACAGCAGTGGCACCCTGACAGATAGTTCAGACGATGGAGAAGAGGTCCCTGCTAAGGTCAGGTGTACTTGGCCCCATTCTCAGGTTTCTGAGATGTTACAATCACATGATGATTCTCATATGCAGCAGAGTGCCAGTACTAGGAAAGATTAGAGGAACTGAATGTATTCTCTCTTGAGAAGAGGAGATTAAGGGGGGATATGATCAACAAGTATAAATACATCAGTGGTTCATATAGTGAACTCGGTGTAGAGCTATTCACCCTGAGGTCATCACAGAGGACAAGGGGGCACTCTTTACATCTGGAGGGAAAAAAAATGTAATCTCCAAACACGGAAAGGTTTCTTCACAGTGAGAGCTGTGAAAATGTGGAATAGACTCCCTCAAGAGTTGGTTCTGGCCAGCTCCGTGGATTGCTTTAAAAAAGACCTGGAATCTTTCTTAGATACACGGAATATAACTGGATAGTAACATTTATAGGTAAAGTTGATCCAGGGAATATCTGATTGCCTCTCGGGGAATCAGGAAGCAATGTTTTTCCCCTGCAGGAGCAAATTGGATCATGCTTTGCTGTTTTTTTTTGCCTTCCTCTGGATCAACTGTGGGTAAAGGATTATAACTTTTTTTTTTTTTAATGGTTGAACTGGATGGAATTTTGTCTATTTGCAGCCAGAATAACTATATAACTATGTATGTAGTGCCGCTTTACCTTTCGGTGAACTTGTGAGCACCAGCGGCCTAGTACATCCTGGTCTTATACATACCAGTACTGCAGTATCATTAGGTGACGTGGTGAGTCCCACAAGTGCAGTAGAAGCTGGTACGGTGGCGAGCACAAGTAGTGTCCTGCATCCACCAAGAATTCGAACACAGTCCCGTAGAGCCCCTAGTGTCCTCCCGGATGTGCTTACAAATCCCGATTGGCAGCCCACAAATTCTGTAGCACCCATATTTCCCCCATTCACTGCCCAATCTTGAATTTAGGTTGAAAAAGCAAATTTAACTACTCCCCTTGATCTTTTTGGAGCTGTTTTTTATGGAAGATCTCTATGCATTGATTGTGGATCAAAGTAATTTATATGCACAACAATTTATCACCGCCAACCCAAATTCAAACCTTGCCAGACCATTTGCATGATAACCTATTACGGTTTCCAAATTGAAAGTTTTTTGGGGCCTAGCTGTCAACATGGGCATTACTAAAAAAAATGAATTGCGGTTGTATTGGTCCACAGACCCGATTCATCATATGCCGTGTTCTCTGCTGCCATGGCCAGGCATAGATATGATAATATAATGCTTTTTATGCATTACAACGTCAATCGGCTCCACCGAATTCGGCCCCTCGTAAATCATCTTAACCAAAAATTTGCAGATGTCTATACTCCCCAGCAAAAAATCTGTGTTGATGAGTTCCTCATTAGTTTTTCTGGCCGCCTTACATTCACACAATTTATCCCCAGCAAGCGTGCCAGATATGGGGTCAAGATGTATAAGACCTGTGAGAAGGCAACAGGTTATACACATAAGTTTCAGGTTTACAAGGGAAAAGATAGTCACATGAAGCCCCCCGAATCCCAGACTACATGTGGAGCAGTGGCAAGATAGCTTGGGACTTGCTGTCACCCTTTTTCCCTTTTTCCATATGGGGTTATATGTAGACAAATTTTATTCAAGCGTGCCACTATTTCGACATTTGTACAATCTTGGAATTGGCACATGTGGCACTGTGCGTCCTAATCACCGGGGCTTCTCCCAACGGCTTGCAAATACTCGTCTTAGAAAGGGGGAAAAAGCCTGCTTGAGAAATGATGAATTGCTCGCAGTGAAGTGGAAGGACAAACGGATGTTTTCATCCTGTCTTCAATTCACGCAGACACGACCAACCAAATTACCACGGCAGCTGGTGTTGTTGAGAAGCCCCACTGTGTCCACGACTATAACCTTAACATGGGAGGAGTGTGTAGCAATCGTGCACAAAGAGATGGACACGGCCCTCCATTTTGTTAAGAATTTTCTGTGTTATACCATTTCTCCCTCCCAAAGCAGGCTGCCCCCTCCATCTTGTAGATCCCTCTCCCCCTCTTTGATATTCTCCCCTCCCTCTCTGTTCATCCACAGTGACATGTGGCCTGTGTGTTGGCAGAGGTCACAGGCAGCCAAAGCACAGCACGGAGCTCCGAGCTATAAAACCACCAATGGAGCTGGGGCCTGTGCAATCTGGCATATCGTAAAAGTATAACCCAAGCCTTTCCCTGAGTTCAAAGACATTCCAGTGGGGTAATAAACTAGATACCACATTCAAAATCCATTTTCCCCCCTATGTCTCATATCTTGGAATATGAGAGACTTACATAAAAACCAGGCATATCTTCAGATTGGTCACGATAAGACAAACCGTTGGATATGTCACACTCCTTGGCTGGCATACATAGAAAAGCAGGAAAGTATGTTTCCTGAATCATTCAAGTGCATATTTCATGTTTCATCTCTAACCATTCCGCAGATGTGGCTGAGTATTAATATACTAGTGCCCAGGCCGGCAAATGTCCCTAGAATAATTTATGGGCCAAAATATAAGCTACGAGAGATTCTGGTTGTAATTTAGGACTCCACCTACACTTCCCTCCCCAAATAAGGCAATTGGTTCTTTGTTGTAAGGAGACACCCTGCTGAGATTGTAGAAAAAGGCTGTTAAGCTTGGAGTTGGTGTGTGTGAGAGGAAGCAGAGTCTCCTGCGTTTAACATCAAAACTAGCAGTAGAGACAAGAAATCTTTTTTGGCTCATGAGACTTGAAGCTGCTTAACCCAAGGCTTTTTGGCAAGTACTTATCTACCTAAACTTCTTTCTGTTATCTCTTTGCTGTGCTGTTGTTCTCTGTGTATTTATATATATATATTTTACATCTTTTTTCTGTAAATATTTTTATTGCACCCTTTTGACCTTTTAGTAATAAAATCTTTCTTTCTGAGAGTGTTGAACTGTTTCTAAAGCTCTTTAATGCAACTTACGAATTCCTGCTGCTGAAGAGCGCTACTATGTGTGTTTAACCTTCTGTATAACCTGTCTGCGGTTACAGTGGTATACAGACACTTATCCAATCATCATAGTGTTATTGCTGATATTGCCGAGTTTCCTCTTTCTCTGTACAAAAAGGAGGTGGTGGCAGTGTGAAGGGTTAATTGCGTAATTAACCTGACCCAGGAACAATCGCTCTCAGGCTGCCGGTACATCATTTTGTGGTCCAGTGAGCTGGAAATGTGTTGTGCAGGGTGCAGAGGGTGTGGCATTGTTACGCACGTGACATCGCGGTTTTAGATTGGCTAGTCCTTCGGACACGAGTTTGGTGAGAAGGGCAGGGTATGATGCCATGATCGTCACAGGGTGGACTTCAACGACCAGATGATGAAGCCGTACTTAGTTTCCTGAAAAGCCAGACGCTGGTCTGTTTACTTATTTCAATTTGCTATACATATTGTAATGCATTTGTGCTATACAAAGCAACTGAATGTAGTGGATCCTTCCTAAAATTCCAGGAAGAGATCATCACGGCCCTTTTGCATCCAGAAGGTACTATGGCCCAAACCCCCAACCCAGATGCAGTTAGCCGGAAGCATTAGAGGCATTTTCCAGATGCCATTCCTGGTACCCCAGCCAAAGGACACTCCAAAATAGATGTTGTGTCTGTAGCAGACTCCGAATTAGACGTGACACCTGCTTTTTTTGTCCCTTCTATCCTGGCCAACCTGGTCTCTGCTTCAAGGACTGCTTCCATCGCTACCACACACTAGTTGAGTATTAGTATAGGGTACAGCACGGCACAGTTCAGGGCACATACAGTGGGGAAAAAAAAGTATTTAGTCAGCCACCAATTGTGCAAGTTCTCCCACTTAAAAATATGAGAGAGGCCTGTATTTGACATCATAGGTAGACCTCAACTATGAGAGACAAAATGATAAAAAAAATCCAGACAATCACATTGGCTGATTTGGAAAGAATTTATTTGCAAATTATGGTGGAAAATAAGTATTTGGTCACCTACAAACAAGCAAGATTTCTGGCTCTCACAGACCAGTACCAGTTTTCTTCTTTAAGAGGCTCCTCTGTCCTGCACTCATTACCTGTATCAATGGCACCTGTTTGAATTTGTTATCAGTATAAAAGACACCTGTCCACAACGTCAAACAGTCACACTCCAAACTCCACTATGGTGAAGACCAAAGAGCTGTCGAAGGACACCAGAAACAAAATTGCAGACCTGCACCAGGCTGGGAAGACTGAATCTGCAATAGGCCAGCAGCTTGGTGTGAACAACTGTGGGAGCAATAATTAGAAAATGGAAGACATACAAGACCACTGATAATCTCCCTTGATCTGGGGCTCCATGCAAGCTTTAACCCCGTGGGACCTGCAGAGAGCTGGGACCAATGTAACAAAGGCTACCATCAGTAACACACTACGCCGCCAGGGACTCAGATCCTGCAGTGCCAGACGTGTCCCCCTGCTTAAGCCAGTACATGTCCGGGCCCGTCTGAAGTTTGCTAGAGAGCATTTGGATGATCCAGAAGAGGATTGGGAGAATGTCATATGGTCAGATGAAACCAAAATAGAACTGTTTGGTAGAAACACAACTCGTCATGTTTGGAGGAGAGAGAATGCTGAGTTGCATCCAAAGAACACCATACCTACTATGAAGCACGGGGGTGGCAACATCATGCTTTGAGGCTGTTTCTCCGCAAAGGGACCAGGACGACTGATCCATGTACAGGACAGAATGAATGGGGCCATGTATCGTGAGATTTTGAGTGCAAACCTCCTTCCATCAGCAAGGGCATTGAAGATGAAACGTGGCTGGGTCTTCCAACATGACAATGATCCCAAACATACCGCCCGGGCAACGAAAGAGTGGCTTTATAAGAAGCATTTCAAGGTCCTGGAGTGGCCTAGCCAGTCTCCAGATCTCAACCCCATAGAAAACCTTTGGAGGGAGTTGAAAGTCCGTGTTGCCCAGCGACAGCCCCAAAACATCACTGCTCTAGAGGAGATATGCATGGAGGATGGGCCAACATACCAGCAACAGTGTGTGCTAACCTTGTGAAGACTTACAGGAAACGTGTGACCTCTGTCATTGCCAAAAAAGGATATATAACAAGGATATATAATATAAGATATTGACCAAATACTTATTTTCCACCATAATTTGCAAATAAATTCTTTCCAAATCAGCCAATGTGATTGTCTGGATTTTTTTTTCTCATTTTGTCTCTCATAGTTGAGGTCTACCTATGATGCCAATTACAGGCCTCTCTCATTTTTTAAGTGGGAGAACTTGCACAATTGGTGGCTGACTAAATACTTTTTTGTCCCACTGTATTTGCACAGGGTCTCAAAAGATGTTAGGTAGTCAGGAAACTGGCTTTCGCATTTTGAGAGACACTACAATCTGGTTAAGGTTAAAGTTAAAAAAAAAAAAAAAGTAAAAAAACCCCTAAAAAAAGTAAAAGTATAATAAAAATAAACAAAATTCGTTGTAGTGCGCGAACGTTGACCCCGTGCCGGTATGTAAATAGTGGTTGCACCATGCATGTGAGGTATCACCGTGAACATCAGATAAAGGGCAGTAATTCTAGCACTAGACCAGCTCTGTAAATCTAAAATGGTAGCTTGCAAAGGCTTTTAAAGCTTCGCCTGTGGATATTAAAAATGTATGCAGTTTGTCGTCATTGCACGGGGCGTGTGCAGTTTTAAAGCATCTCATGTGTGGTATCTATTTACTCGGCATACCATCATCTTTTATATTTTACCAAATAATTAGCCAATATATTGTGTTTTTGTGCATAAAAAGTAAAAAAAAGTTTTTTTTTTTATAAATTGCGTTTGAAAAATCGCTGCGCGAGTACTATGTGACATAAAAAATTGCAGCACCAACCATTTAATTCACTAGGGTGTGTGCTTTAAAAAATATATAACTTTGGGGGTTCAAAGTAATTTCCTAGCAAAAAAATACAGATTTTTTTTCATGTAAACAAAAAGTGTCAGAAAAGGCTTGATCTTCAGGTGGTTAGAAGAGTGAGTGATGTGTGGCATAAACTTCTAATGCTGGCCATACAAATGCCCCCCCTCCAAATGACCCCTTTTTGGAAAATAGACACCCAAACTATTTGCTGTAAGGCATGTTGAGTCAATAGAATTTATTTAAGTTTTTGGAAAATGACAAAAAAATATTTTTTTTTTTTTTTTACACAAAATTGTCACTTAAATGATTTCTTGCCATGGATATATGTGTAATTACTCCCCAAAATACATTCTGCTACTTCTCCCTAGTATGGGGATACCATACTAGTCTAGCCGCGTACAGGACCCCAAAATCCAATAAACACCTTTAGGCTTTAACAGGCTTTATTTCCTCATTACACTTCCAGACTACCTATCACAGTTTCGGAGGCCCTGAAATGCCTGGATAGCGCCAACCCCCCAAATGAGCCGTTTTTGGAAAGTAGACACACCAAGGAATTTGATAAGAAGCATGGTGAGTATTTTGCAAATCTTGTTTGTTGCCACAAGTTTTTGGAAAATGAAAGAAAACGAAAACATATTTTTTATTCTTTCAAAACCTTGTGAGAAAAAATGAGATCTGCAAAATACTCACCATGCCTCTTTTTAAATTCCTTGGGGTGTCTACTTTCCAAAAAGGGGTCATTTGGGGGGGTTTGGTGCTATCCTGGCATTTCACTGCCTCTGAAACTGTGATAGGTAGTGAGGAAGTTACGCACCTTTAGGCTTTCAAAGTGGTCACTGGATTTCATGCCCCAGTATGTGGCTAGGCTCCCAAGAAGTCTCATACTTGTGGTATCCCCATACACGATAGAAGTAGCAGAATGTATTTTGGGGTGTAATTCCACATATACCCATGGCATGTGTGAGCAATATATCATTTAATTGTCAACTTTGTGTGACAAAAAATAATGTTTTTGTCATTTTCCAGAAACTTGTGGAAAAAAAATAAATCTTCCATGGACTCAACATGCCTCTCAGCAGATAACTTAGGGTGTCTACTTTCCGAAAAGGGGTTATTTGGGGGTGTTTGTACTGTCCTGGTATTTTAGAACCTCAAGAAATGTGATAGGCAGTCAGAAAGTAAATGCTGTGTAAATTCCAGTCTATACCATAGTTTGTAGATAACTTTCACACGAACAAATTAATATGGGATTTTTTTACCAAAGACATGTAGCAAAATACATTTTTGGCCTAGATTTATGATTAAATTTGAGTTTATTGGATATTTTTGAAATTTGAGTTTATTGGATATTTTTTTATAAAAATGAGAAAATATCGGGGGGTTTTTCCAAACTTTTTGGTCTTTTTTTGTTTATAGCGCAAAAAACAAACAAACTCAGAGATGATCAAATACCACCAAAATAAAGCTCTATTTGTGTGAAAAAAGGACATAAATTTTGTTTGGGTACAGCATTGCATGACCGCGCAATTATTAGTTGAAATAGCGTAATGCCTAATAGCCAAAAAAGACCTGGTCAGGAAGAGTGGTAAATCCTCTTGAGGGCAAGTGCTTAAAGTGTTTGTTAAGGCTCCAGCTTATTTATCTTTATGCATTCTATGCATGAAGGTAGAAAACCTTGTGGGTGCAGCAGCCCACCAATACCTGAGCCCCATTGCGATCCAGCTATGTGCAAGAGAGCCATGGCTTTCCAGGGTCTCTCCCTCCTCATTGGCTGGGACAGCAGCAAGAGCCATTGGCTCCCACTGCTGTCAATCACAGCCAGTGAGCCAATGAGAGAGGGGGTGGGGCTGAGCCACAGCTTTGTGTATGTGAATGGATATGCAGGGGTGAACCTGTGCAGGTGCCACCATAGCTAGCTGCTTGCTCTGGGGACACTCGGCAGGATGGAGTGGCCAGGAGCCCCGGTGGGGGATCTGAACAGAGGAGGATTAGGGCTGCTCTGTGCAAAGGCACTGGTAAGTATGACTTTTTTCTATTATTTTTATCAAGCCTTCCTTTTATTATCGCTTTACGTTCTTCTTTAAAGTGTGCTGGTGAGTAGGGGCACAGAAACTTTTAATGTACAGGGAGAGAAGGAGAATTTTGGAGGTCTCTGCATTGCCTAGAATGTCAGCAAGGATTGAAAAAGTGTATCAAGCGTCCATGCATTAAACATGCACAAAATCAAATCTTTGTAAAGAATTACAAAACCCCATGGATGTGCCCTAATTGCTATTGCATAGTGTCACAGCCTGTAAAATTTGCATGGCAGTACTGTGTAATATTTAATTTTTATGTAGCACAAACATTTGTCTGAACATCTGGGGCAGAAAGCACCATCATTTTCATTTACAGAACTACAAAATCCCAGTTTGCATTGCATAGTTTCAGTGGGTAAAATTGCCCACAGGACTGTTTTTTTGTTAAAACAAACATGTTGTCATCATCTAGTGCAGCCAGCACAGTAAATGTGTACAGAAGCAGTTTGCATTCTTGATCAAATTTTATTTCTAAGTAATTAAATAATATATAACTTAAAAATAATTAAAGAAAGTTAAATTCCTGATCAAATTTTAAAGACATAATGAAAGAATGAATCATTGGTGATTTCATGGACAATTAAGAACAATTAGGCTGAGGTATGGGTAACATACTTAAAAAGGTACTGTGATCTATCTATTGTGGAATATCTGTAGATTATTGCAGGTGCTAAACAAAACAGAGTTGGAAAATCAGTGGTGGAATTAGGATTTAAAAACATTTTTGAGCATTTAGGGACTGCTACTGTATATACCGTACTTAATGTGGACCTGAACAAAACAGTGAACATTTCCTATGTCATAGAGGACATCTAAAAATGTTACCTATAATTAGCAGAGCCCCAAAAAATCTACCTCTTGTTTTGAACTCTTTCAGAAAAATAGCAATGCTCCTTCTAGCATGTGACTGTGCCTATGCACAAGAGTTGGTTCTGGCCAACTCAGTGGATTGCTTTAAAAAAGGTCTGGATTGTTTCTTAGATACACAGAATATAACTGGATACTAACATTTATAGGTAAAGGCCAGGGAATATCCGATTGCCTCTCGGGGGATCAGGAAGGAATTTTTTCCCAGCAGGAGGAAATTGGATCATGGTTTGCTGGGGGTTTTTTGCCTTCCTCTGGATCAACTGTGGGTATAGAATTATAACTTTTTATTTTTTCTATGGTTGAACTGGATGGACTTTTGTGTTTTTTTCAGCCAGACTAACTATGTAACTATGTAGCTAGGCATTCATGTGCCTTACAGTGAAATTTCATGCTAAGAAATTAAAATGGGCAAACAGGCAGAATTTTTAATGCAGACGAGACATGCTTTGCCGATTTCTACATTAAAGCTACTTACCTGCCTGTCCACCCTTGTAAAGCTGACTGCACAAATTTAGCAATGACAGAACTCCTGCGCATGCACAGGAGAGACGTCCTCTTTTCTAGTCCAATGACAGCGGCCAGCAATCAAGACCCAGTAGCCAGTAGGATTGCCACCTCATCCCTTTAAAATTGAACACATATTAATTACACAGGTTCTGAGGCTAATTTAATGCAGATAAGTCACTAAGTGAGTTTAATTACCACTTTAATCAGCCACAGAACCTGTGTAATCAATATGTGTTTAGTTATAAAGGGATGAGGTGACAACCGTAGAAGCCGGCTACCCGAAGAAGTCAGCAGTTGGTTGAGAATTCCAGGACAGTGCATCGCAGGATTGAAGGTGAGTATAGTTCCACTTTGACCCTCATAGCTATATATCTGCATTGTGAGTTAAGGCCTCTGACCAACAGCCTCATGAGACATGGAGGGAAATTTAATGATGTAATTACTATAATGCTTGATGTTCATTTTGCTGGAAATGAAGCTGTAATTGAGAACAGAGTCCACAGATCTTCCTGCTAATGCTTAATTCACTGTGTGGATTTGTGCTTGCTACATTTCACCTGTTGTTTCTTCAATATTTCCCTACCAGTCATGCTCCATTTCACACATTCCACTAGGCATCCTGTAGTCCCTGACCTGGCTACTGTGCATAGCTATGTCACCCTTGCTTCCCTGCACTTCCCAAGCCACCACAAAATTGGCCAAAATCATGCAGACCATCTGCTGAGTTTTGCTAGGGAAGAGGCAAGATGGCCTCCATCCTGGTAGACAATCCAGAATCAGTTTCTTCACAGAACGTACACTGCTGTCTGAGAGGCTGCAGAGTGCTCATAATAAGGATACAGTAGGTGACCACACTGAACACCCTGCTACAGCCACAGTACCTGTAAGGGACCGCCTGGCGGTACCACTAGCACTCCACTGAGTAGGCGTCCCCAGCGCACGGAGTCTAAGTCCCAGGGTGCTTGTTCACCAGGGCCCCTGATGGTGGGGATGGACTTGGAGCCCCCTGAGACCAGGTCGTGGCTACTGGGTGCGTCCGTCAGTGGTAGTGGTATGCGCCAAGGGCTCCCACGGGGAAGAGTCTGATATGAGGAGGTCAGCAGACCCCACTGCACGGGATGGATGGATGGATGAGCAAGGTCAGACGGGCCGGGTCGGTAACAGAGAGGACGGCAAGGTACAAGGCAGCGGGCATAGAATAGTCGGGTCACACGCCAGGTCAGCAACAGCAGGTCAAATCCAATAGGGGGCATTCAGGAGAGAGGTCAGGCAAAGCAAGGGTCTGGGCAGGAGAAATACAGCAAGGTCAGGTACAATCCGGGTCAGCAACTTACAATTCACAGGTTCACGGATACAGGATACAGGTAAGACCAGAAGGCACTGAATGACAGCTCAGGGTCGTTTAAATATCCCGCCCTGTGCTGCCATTGGTGCCCAGCTTCTACTGCGCATGCGCGAACTCGAACGCCGCGGCCGGCCCGGACCCAGTGCTCGAGTCCCTGCGCCGGGCGGCATACTGCACCTGCGCCGGGACCATCGCGGCGGGGATCGAGGGGATCCCTGACAGTACCAGAGCCAGCCCTGTCCCAGATAATGGATGCTCAGACCACGCTGTACAGAACACCAGGGATGGGTCCTGGATGTGCAATACATTATATCTTTCCCCTATTTGGATTATGGTTCTTTAAGGGGCAGTAGAGGGTTAGCTTACATGCAGGAGGTGTTTATATGCAGTAACCTCCATGGAGCATGTGTAGAGGGAAGGGAATGTTCAAACTTAGACAAGTGCCTGGGAAAAAGCTGATTGAGCTCCATAATTGCTGGGCCCTGCCTGCTGGCTGCTGTCTCTTTGTTGGAAAACACCGCAAAAGGCTCCTGAACCATGATATCCCTCCTGCAAGTACAGCATCTAGTTGGTATGACATTGTTTTGTTATTATTCTGAAGATTGGTGGACTTTGCATTATGATATTGACCTGGAAAAAAAATCCACTGCTCAAAACAAATTAAGGAACACTTTGAAAACACATCAGATCTCAATGGGGAAAAATATCATGCTGGATATCTATACTGATATGGACTGGGTAATGTGTTAGGAATGTAAGGATGCCCATCGTTTGATGGAAATGAAAATTATCAACCTACAGAGGACTGAATTCAAACACACCCTGAAAATCAAAGTGAAAAAATTAAGCAGCAGGCTAGTCCATTTTGCTGAAATTTCATTTCAGCAACTCAAAATGGTACTCAGTAGTTTGTATGGTCCCCACGTGCTTGTATGCATGCCTGACAATGTCGGGGCATGCTCCTAATGAGACGTCGGATGGTGTCTTGGGGTATTTCCTCCCAGATCTGGACCAGGGCATCACTGAGCACCTGGACAGTGTGAGGTGCAACCTGGCAGCGTCGGATGGACCGAAACATGATATACCAGAGGTGTTCTATTGGATTTAGGTCAGGCGAGTGTGGGGGCCATTCAATGGTATCAATTTCTTCATCCTCCAGAAACTGCCTGCATACTCTCACCACATGAAGCCAGGCATTATCATGTACCAGGAGGAACCCAGGACCCACTTACACCAGCGTAGGGTCTGATAATGGGTCCAAGGATTTCACTCCAATACCTAGTAGCAGTTTGGGTGCCATTGTCTAGCCTGTAGAGGTCTGAGCATCCCTCCATGGATATGCCTCTCCAGACCATCACTGACTCACCACCAAAACAGTCATGTTGAACGATGTTACAGGCAGCATAACATTCTCCACAGCTTCTCCAGACCCTTTCATTTCTGTCACATGTGCTCAGGGTGAACCTGCTCTCATCTGCAAAAAGCACAGGGTGCCAGTGGCAGACCTGGTGTTCAATGGCAAATGGCAATCAAGCCCTGTGGTGCCGGGCAGTGAGCACAGGGCCCACTAGATGACGTCAGGCCCTTAGGCTACCCTCATGAAGTCTGTTTCTGATTGTTTTGTCAGAGACATTCACACCAGTGGCCTGCTGTAGGTAATTTTGTAGGGCTCTGGCAGTGGTCATCCTGATCCTCCTTGCACAAAGGAGCAGATACCGGTCCAGCTGATGGGTTAACGACCTTCTAAAGCCCTGTCCAGCTCTCCTAGAGTAACTGCCTGTCTTCTGGAATCTTCTCAATGCTCTTGAGACTGTGCTGGGAGACACAGCACACCTTCTGGCAATGGCACGTTTTGATGTGTTATCCTGGAGGAGTTAGACTGCCTGTGGAACCTCTGCAGGATCCAGCTATCGCCTCATGCTACCAGTAGTGACACCGACCCTAGCCAAATGCAAAACTAGTGAAAAACAGTCAGAAAAGATGGGTAGGGAAAAAAATGTCAGTGGTCTCCACCTGTAAAACAATTCCTGTTTTGGGGGTCATCTCATTGTTGCCTATCTAGTGTACCTGTTGCTAATTTCATTAACACCAAAGCTAAAACTAAGCTAATTAACAACCCCCTCTGCTACTTAACTGACCCGATCAATATCCCAGGAGTTTAATTGACTTGATGCTATACTCTGATTAAAAAGTGTTTCTTTAATTTTTTTGAGTAGTGTATTTTCATTTACTGCTGTAAGCATTGTCTGGTTTGCCTTTTAAGCAAAATAAAGACAGTTTCTGTTATTATATAGCTACACTCGTGACCCCCACTCCCCTGAACTTTACATTTGGTGCTCACATAAGTATCTCTGCCAGGAGGAAAAGACATTTTAAGTTATAAAACTGGCGTTTAAAGTGGCAGTGTACCGTGTGCTTCCTGTGGTTTAAACCCACACACGCCCTAAAATTCACACATAAATGGAAGAGGCTGGTCAAGCAGTTACTACTGGCCAAAATGCAGGTGTTGACCCACCATGAAAAGACACATCAGCAGTAATCCCTGGAGCAGGCAGTTTCCACCCAGCAAGTGAGTAACTGCTTATTGACAACTCAGCTTGTTGCTCAACAAGAATCCATGCAAACACAGATAACTACTTGCAGAAGCTAACCCCAACCAAGGGTGTAGAAGCCTTCCTCATCATATTTGAAAGTATAGCAAAGAGATAGGAGCCGCTTCAAAAACAATGAGTTGGCCTCTTTACTTCTCAGTGGAGAACCACAAAAAGCATACTATGACCTCCTACCAAGTTAGACAAATTATAACAAAAGCAGAAGTCCTGGGCCACCTTGGGGTGACTACTGCTGACCTGGCACAAATGATGCATAACTGGAGATATCAACCAGATCAGCCACAAATGCACGACCTGTCTGGTCCCCCTATGGTGCAGCTGATTTTGATGACGACATCTGATGTCCCTGCCAGGTGAGCTCCAAAGTTGGGTCAGCCATGGAAACCTCAAATCTGCAGTTCAGCTAGTGAACATGGTGGAGCAATGAACTTTGGTGGAGGATCTACTAGAGACTACTTATTGCCTAACGTGTATTTAGGCCTCCTACATCTTCTGTAAAGGGATCTCTGCAGAACCCTGGAACCAGCCTTGCTAGACTTTTGCAGTATGTTGATGCTTGTGTATACCAGACTG
>CATNWA010021476.1:0-67682 GCA_951230385.1 Staurois parvus | reverse complement strand
AACCCTTTGGGGAAAATTTGTTTTTCCTAAATTTTCCCCAGTAACGTCCCGCGTGGATAGCGCCACATGAAAGGAAAAAAAAGAAAAAACGGAAAAATTCCCTTTTACAAACTAAAAAAAGGAAAAAAACGACTTTAAAAGCCTAACAGGGTATACCATGAAAGGGAAAATGAAAAAGATTGAAATTTTCACTTACAGAGCCCTAAAATGTTCCCCACTTGAAAAACCCTTTATAAAATGATCTGTTTTTTTCTCCAAAGTAGATTTTACCCTCCGGGGCCCAACAGGGGGGAAAAAGTTTCAGGGGAAAGTGGTGCTCACATTCAGGGGAAAGCCCCTTTCTATGAAAGAGGCCAGAGGATGTTTGAAAAACCAGGGGCAGACGACCATTTGCAAACCCCGGGCACTCCCCGAGGGCCCGGGGTCAATAGGGGGACCCCCAGGAAATCCTCGGGTAAACCCCCTTTTTCCTATTTTTTTTTTTGGGCAAGGACACGGGGGGCCCCCATGATCCCCTATTGGGGGCCCGGGGGTCAGGGGGGGGGCCCCAGGGAGATCCCCCGGGTTTAACCTTTTTCATACTTTTTTTGAGTTTGGAAAGGGCCCAGGGGCCCCCATGACCCCCTATCCCCGGGGGGCCCCATGGGGTTGCCCAGTCCACCCCCGGGTGAGAAAAAAATTTTTCCCACTATCAACACAAAGCAGGGATAAACCCCTGACTCCCACGGGGGGGCTCCAGGCAAACGGGAAAATCTCTGGAGCCACACGGGGAAGCTGTATATTAATCACAGCTTTTTTTTAAATCTAACAACTGAGCACAAAAAAAAAATAAAACCCACAGAAAAATTATTTGTTCAAAACCTTCCCCCACTTTTCCTTTTTCCAAAACTACAGGCTGTTTTTACCCTCCTCCCCTTTTAGGGGCTGCTTCCCCTAAAACCTTCTTTAAGAAAAATTTACCAGTGGACAGTGCAGTCAGAGGGTCTATTCTATTGAGGGGGGGGAAAAGGGGGAACGGGGGAGTGCTTACCATTCTACACATGGGGCTGTGTGTTTTCAATTGATGCGGGCATCGGGGCTCCATGGGAAATCTGAAAATAGAAAGCGATCACACTGAAACAGGAAACCTTTGGGCAGCGGTCATGGTACCGGCTTAAAACTGGGACATAGGCAAATTAAAAAATATATAAAAGGAAACTGCATCCTCAGTAATAATTATATCACTCCTGAAAGTGGTAAACAAAGATGTATACACTGTAAGCAGAGAGACGTGTGTATCTCCCCCATGAGAGTAGTCTGTAACTGTCCTCCATATTGCAATGATTTTGCAAACCTAAATTACTTTGCAAACTGAACCGCTCCTCACCAAGGCGATCTTGTAAGAGCTGGGTTAGCTGATTGACAATCCTACAACTATACGAGGAATATACAAAGAACTGGCTTTATCCAAAATCCCTGTTTGCAGCCTTCCCTTCATAAATGACCAGTTATGACAGATCAAGTATGTTCATGTAATATAATGACAAGTTCATCCCTCCAGCATATATAAGGAAAAATCAAATACAGTTTAAACGCCTCAATAAATTAAAAAAATAAAAAAAAATAAAAAAAAAAAAAAAAAAAAAAAAAAAAAAAAAAAAAAACAAAAAAACTAAAAAAAAAACAAAAAAAAAAAAAAAAATAACAAAAAAAAAACTAAAAAAAAAAACAAAAAAAAAATAAAAAATAAAAAACAAAAAAAGGTGATGAGCGGAGTGTTCGTGCTGGGCGTACTTTGGATATTAGGTCAGTGATGTAGTTTCGGGCAGTATGGATTAAAAAACGCTTTGTATGTCCATGTTAGGGATTTGAATTTGAGTCCGTTGCTCAATCGAACCAGTGGAGGGATTGCAGAGGGGTGCGAAACGGAGCGGTGGAAAGGTGAATGAGTCTGCAACCGTATTCAAGATCGACTGAAGCAGGATAGCAGGCCAGTGAGGAGGAGTTGCAGTAGTCCAGTCGTGATATGATGAGGGAGTGGATAGCTTTTTAGTGATTCTGGGGTTAGAATATGCGGATTTTGCGATGTTGCGGAGAGTGAGTCTGTAAGTTGCGAGGTGGAGTCTGCATGTTGCGGAGGTGGAGTCTGCATGAGTGTGTAAAGTATTAGGAACTTGGGGCTGGAAGGATATGGTTCGAGTCCAGGAATTACGACCAAGTACACTCTGGCCCTGCCCGGACGGGTTTGTGGTGGCGTTGTTGATGTGATGGAGAAGTACAATGGGGGGTGGTGTCCGAGCAGGGGGGGAAGACAAGTAACTCGGTTTTGGAGAGGTTATCAGTATAAGGAAAGTGGAGTGACGATCCAGTCCTGATAATGTCGCTCATAGGCTTTGTTGATTCGGGCGAGACTGAGGTTATGTGTGGTGGGGTTGAGAGATAGATTTGTGTGTCCGTTCGGCATAGAGGTGGTAGTTGAAGCCGTTGAGTGGTGTATGAGATTGGCCAAGGAGAGGAGTAAACATAGGAGAAGACAAGGGTCCCTAGGACTTGAGGCCTTGAGTGGACCCCAACAGAGAGGGAGGAGTGAGGGTGTCAGGGATCGCGGCTCCGTATTCCCCTCCGATCGCCCGGCATGCCGTCCCCCGCGCATGCGCATTGGCGGCAGATCGCTGCCGGGACACAGGCACTAGGTCCCCGGCGAGCCTCCGGCTTGACAAGGGGACGTCGGCGCATCAGCGCAGTAGGTGCCTGGGGGGCGCGCCTTCAAGGCGCCCAATGACAGCCGGGGGCGCGTCCAAGCCGGCCAATGACAGTGCATGGTTGCAGGCGCACTATTTAAAAGATGGCCCTGCACTGAACACAGATTGCCTCAAGGTCTTTCTGTGTTCCTGGAGTTTCCTGCACCCTGTCCTGTACCCTGATTGACCCTGACTAACGCTGCCTGCGCCCCTGTGTGTTGAACCCCGGATTGTGTCCTGACTATTCTGCCCTGCTACCCTGCGTTTGACCCGGATTGCCCAGAACTATCTGCCTGCTTCTTGGCGTTTGAACCCGATAGCCCTGACCATTCAAACGGATTGAACTTTCCCTGCTGACCCTGCGTGTGACCACCGACAATTCTTATTCGCCTTACCGATTCTGGTAGCCCCCCTTACCCACACGGCGGCCCCCCCCCCCCCACCCCCCCACCCCCCCCCCACCCCCACGATCCGGTTACTACCCTGCGGGGGCCCGCCATCCGCCTTCACATTGCTCTCGCCCCCCGTACCCTGTCCCCAAGGTCTCCTCAGCCCACTGCCGGCCTGCTCGGCAGGTTCGTGACCTGGCCCGGGACCTGTTTTCAAGTCCATCCCCACCATTCAGGGGCTCTGTGGAAAAGTCACAACCCTGTGCCTTAGACCCCACGCTCGTTGAGTAGGTCCTGACAGTTGGCAACCTGAGGCACCCACCTGGCGTGATCATAACAATACCATTTCGGCCATGATCAGATCGCAGTAAGTGGACCGGCGTCCCTAGAGGATATTTGTCCAGGCACCTGGCAACCTTGAGACCCAGGCTTATTCCAGAACTTTCTCTCATAGTCGCTTCGCTGAGATCCCGGACTGGAGGACCGCATAGGAGTCCATTAGCCCCCCTGACACCCCCTGCTCAGTGTCCTCCCGACCTGCAGAAACCTCACCCGCTAACACGGTATCCGGAGCATGAATTTGCCAACAATGCCTACCTAGCTTCCTGAACCCCGCGTTCCTCTGCCGTACGTTCCCGTGATGAACCGGGAGCCCGCTTCCCGAGCCTTCCGGAACGCCTGCACCCTATTACTTTGACTATATAACCACTGCACGTTTCACCACCGAGACCGTCATGGTGGGGGTTCAAAATCCTCCCTCATTCAGGATGATCCCCCAGGATTTGGGCTCACCGTCTGAATGGAGAAGCACGACCCCCATTCTTGATTCCGGTGACCGAGTACTTTTCGGGCCATGGTCCGTGCTTGTAGTGACTAACCCTGCAGCGAGCCTGTCTTCCGCAAGGCTACGCTATACTCCCCCTGCGGCTGGGCCGCCGGAACCAGCCGAAGAATATCCGTAGCGCGATTTTAAGGCGTTTAGCGGAGAGGTAGACAACCTAGAATGTAACGATGCGGACCTTGGGGATGTCACACAGGAGCGCGTCCGCAATCGGGCTGTCTGAGTCTCGCAAGGACGTACTAAGCGCGAGTAGGCCTACCTGACTCCCCTGGAAAACTGATTGAAGTTGGCCATTCTCAAATGAAACCCGTAGACTAAAGGGAACGCTCGGCCTTTGGAAAGGAGCAGCCAAGGGTCAACAGGTTGGCATGGAATTCCTAATCCAAGAGATACCGTCTCCAACCCCAGGAAACCATCCCCGAAGCAACGGAAACAGGGGATAACCCGGAACCCATAGCAGCTGGGATTGAGCCGCCGTTTCCCACTTATTCGGTCGAGGAACGTGCAGAGGGAGATTTTCGCAGAACCTATGTCCTGTACTGCGGGAAGGCTGGTCATTTGTGGTGCGCTCTCTGTCACCTGCTAAACATGAGTAAGTCCACGCCCGTATATCTTTTATCTTTAACCTGCTGGCAGAAGGATTGAATCAGTCGAGTTACCTCTGGCCATTCCTGTGTCTTTAACAACTCCCCGGAGGAACATTGTCCGGTGACCGCAATCGTTGAACTCAGAGCCAGTAGTTTGCTTCAACGATCTGACTTTTGCCCCACCGGCCTAAAAAATCCCTCTTCCCAGACCCAAAGATAGGGGGTTCAACATCTTCATTCCGGCAGATGGGTCCCGTATAAAAATCAGGGGTGGTGGACCAGGAGACACCACCCATATTTTACCAGACAATGGCAGACCATCACGCAGGAGTTACCTCCGTTTGGATGCCATCGCATCCCCCCCTTTTTCCCCAGTCATTCTGTGGCCTCCCTTTGGCTGAGGTGGCCCCATAACCCTCTCCAGATTGACAGGGAAAATGGGAACAATTCAATTCTGCTGCACCCTATTGTTTGAGGTTCACTGCCCACGTCACAGTATCCGAGGTTCCCCCCCCGTTTCCTCTCCTGTGCTTGGAATGGTGAACACCGATCTATCCCAGTTATTCCCGCCGGCCTACCATGACTTTCTTAGACTCTTTAGTAAAGCGAGAGCTGACGTTCTCCCCCGCATTACCGTTCTTACGACTGCCCCCCCATAGACCTCCTACCCATCTGAAATCTCATTTGGCCCGTATCTTTCCGTTCTTGTCCGAAACAGAATCAGGGTACTTGAGGGAATACCATTGACGAAAACCCTTCAGAAGGAATTTATTCTTCGTCCCATACCACATCCCCAGCCGGGGCCGGTTATTCTTCTAGAGAAGAAGGACAAATCGTTACGGCCCTGTATAGACTACCGTGACCTGAACAAAAATAACGGTAAAGAACCGTTATGCCCTTACCTCTAGTCCCCGAGCTCCTCCAAAGATGAGATCGGCAACGATATTTACCAAATTAGACCTGCGGGGGGCCTATAACCTTGTCCGTATCAGGGAGGGGGATGAGTGGAAGACGGCGTTCCGTACAAGATTCGGTCACTACGGAGTACTCCTTAGTGATGCCGTTCGGGCTCTGTAATGCTCCGGCGACCTTCCAGCACTTTTATCAATGATGTTTTTCGTGACTTTCTCGATATTGTTGTGGTGGTTTATTTGGATGACATCTTAATTTCTCCCCCCTCACTGGAGGTTCATCGGGGTCACACGTGATACGGGTATTAGAACAGGTTTGCGTCAACACGGGCTATACGCAAAGGCAGAAAAGTGCTGTTTTGAACAGCACAAAGTCACGTTCTTGGGACTGGTTCTCTCTTCCGCGGGGGGTCGCGATGGATCCCCAGAAAGTCACTGGCGATCTTAGATTGGCCAGTACCCGCCGCCGACAAAAAGGGGGTACAGCGTTTCATCGGTTTTTCCAACTTTTACAGGAAGTTTATTAGGAACTTCTCCGTCTGGTCTCCCCCAATCACGCAACTGACGAAACAAGGGGCCCGCTTTAAGTGGACTCCCGAAGCGCAGACAGCCTTCGAAAAGCGTCAAAGAATTGTTCACCTCTGCTCCCATTCTCTGCCACCCAGATGCTTCTCTCCCATATGTGTTGGAAGTGGACGCCTCCGAAAATGCGGTAGGGGCGGTTTTGGTCCCAAAGGAATGGTACCAAGGAACTTCTGCACCCTGTGGCGTTCTTCTCCAGGAAGTTGACACCAGCGTAACGGAACTATGACATTGGAGATCGGGAGCTCCTGGCCATTAAAACTGCTCTTGAAGAATGGAGGTATTTACTGGAAGGAGCCACACACCCAATCCTAATATTCACAGATCACAAAAACCTTGAATATTTGAGAACGGCAAAACGACTGAGACCTCGCCAAGCGAGATGGGCTCTTTTCTTCTCTCGATTCTCTCATTCCATATAACGTACCGACCCGGTACTAAGAACACTAAACCAGACGCTCTGTCCCCGCATGTTTGAGGACCCCGACGACGCTGTGGTACAAGACACCATCGTACCTTCTGGGAGTTTTCCCTCGCTCTACAAAACAGAACTTCGCTCCCGGCTTCTCGATGCTTCTGTAGGACTACCAGTTCCGTCTGGGTCACCCCTCCAGAGCCATAGTGGGCTATTTTGGAAAGAAGACCGGATCATGGTCCCAGAAGAAGTGCGAACCTTGGTCCTAGGGCACTGCCACGACCATCCTATGGCGGGCCACTTCGGGGTAACGAAAAACTCTGGATCTACTAACGGCGCTCGTTCTGGTGGCCAGACATGATCAAGGATTGTGAGCGTTACGTCCGAACTTGTCCCACCTGTCAAAGGAACAAGCCCTCCAGGAGCAGGGCATGGGGATTGTTACGTCCATTACCCATACCCAAGCGGGCCTGGCAAATGATAGCCATGGATTTCGTGGTCGAACTTCCACCATCCCAGGGCTACACTGCAATAATGGTGATCGTTGACCGCTTCTCAAAGATGGCACATTTCGTGCCCCTGGAGAAGACCCCATCAGCACCGGAAACGGCACGGATCTTCATCAAGGAAGTGGTTAGGCTTCATGGTGTTCCCGAAGATATAGTATCGATCGGGGGGTCAATTCACTCCAGGTTCTGGAACGCCTTGTGTAAATCGCTAGGAATCAAGCTATCGCTTTCATCCGCCTACCATCCACAGACCAACGGCCAAACTGAGAGGACAAACCAGACGCTTGGAACAGTACTTACGGTGCTACACATCCTTCCTTCAGGATGACTGGCTGTCGTTGCTGCCTTCTGCGGAATTCTCGTACAATAACTCGAGTCACTCAGCCACGGGTCAATCCCCGTTCTTTTCTAATTATGGGTATCATCCCACATTCCTCCCTGATCTGATGCCTGAGAATCCGGTACCAGCATCTCAAGACATCTTGAACTTCTTTTCTGTCAATAACACGACAATTCAGGAAGCCATCGCTAAAGCCCAAGAGGACAGTAAAAGGGCATTCGACCGAAGGAGAAGAGGAGAATTACTGCTTCAACCAGGGGATCAGGTTTGGCTGGCAACAACCAACTTGAAGATGCTGTGTCCTTCAAAGGAAGCTGGGTCCCAAGTACATTGGCCCATTTCCGGTAAAAACGAGTAGTTAACGAGGTGGCCTACGAACTCGAGCTTCCGCAGACCCTTCAAGATACATCCTGTCTTCCATGTATCTCTCCTGAAGCCGTCCAGACCAGATCCCTTCCCGGACCGTGAATCTAGACGGCCGATGCCCGAGGCAGTCCCTATTGGTGACCAGGAGGAATATGAAGTGGAGTCTATCCTCAGTTGCCGACGGAGGGGGGGCCAGACACAGTTCCTGATAAAATGGAAGGGGTATGGCCCTGAGGAGAACTCATGGGAACCCGCCCAGAACGTCCAGGCACCCAGGCTCATCGGGAGTTTTGTCGTGCTCACCCGCGGTGGAGAGATCAGTGGGGCTCCCGGAGGGTGCCCATTGGGGGGGGGCAATGTCAGGGATCGCGGCTCCGTTCCCCTCGATCGCGGCTCCGTCCCCCCGCGCATGCGCATTGGCGGCAGATCGCGCCGGGACACAGGCACTAGGTCCCGGCGAGCCGCGGCTGACAGGACGTCGCCCGCAGCATGCGCAGTAGGTGCCGGGGGCGCGCCTCAGGCGCCCAATGACAGCCGGGGCGCGTCCTAGCCGGCCAAATGACAGTGCAGGGCGCACTATTTAAAGATGCCCTGCACTGTCACAGATTGCCCCGCAAGGTCTTCTGTGTTCCATGAGTTCCTGCACTGTCCTGTGACCCTGATTGACCCTGACTACGCTGCCTGCCCCTGTGTTTGACCCGGATTGTCCTGACTATTCTGCCTGCTCCTGCGTTTGACCCGGATTGCCCTGAATATTCTGCCTGCTCCTGCGTTTGACCCGGATAGCCCTGACCATTCTACGGATTGACTTCCCTGCTGACCCTGCGTGTGACCCGACTATTCTTCGCCTACCGATTCTGTACCCCGCTTACCCTCACGGGCCCACGATCCGTTACTACCCTGCTGGGGCACGCCATCCTCTTCACATCTGGCTCTCCCGGTACCTGTCCCCAAGGTCTCCTCAGCCACTGGCGGGCCTGCTCGGAGGTCGTGACCTGGCCCGGGACTGTTTCAAGTCCATCCCCACCATCAGGGGCTCTGGTGAAAGCACAGCCCGGGCTTAGACCCCACGCTCTGAGTAGGTCTGACAGTTGGCAACCTGAGGCACACCATGGGCGGATCATAACAGTGGGGGAGGTGTTAGCATTATAGGTAACGCTGAAAGAGCGTTGTGACAGGTAGGATGAGAGCCAGGAGGAGAGCAGAATCTCTGAGGCCGAGGGTGGGTTCGGGGCGAGTGTCGTTTTTTGAGGAGGAGGGGGAGGTCGACTGTGTCGAAGGCCGCAAGCAGAGAGGTCAAGGAGTTAGGAACACTGAATAGTGGCCATTAGCTTTGGCGGTTAGCAGGTTGTTGAAGAGTTTGAGTAAGGCAGTTTTCGGTGGAGTGTAGGGGGACGGAAGCGGACTGTAGGGGATCGAGGAGGTTGTTGTCGTTGAGGTGAGAGCATAAGGCGGGTTGTGAGAAGAGGCGTCTCGAGGAGTTTGGATGTAAATGGGAGCAGGGAGATGGGTCTGAGGTTGTTCGGGTCATTGGGGTTCCAGGGAGGGCTTTTTAAGTATGGGGATGATGTGTGCATGTTTCAGAGGGGAGGGGAAAAGTGCCAGAGGAGGGGAGAGATTAAAGATGTGAGTGAGGGAGCGTAGGATCATATGAAAAATATTGATCTTGAATCGATCATACAATAATTATTATTATTATACAGTATTTTTATAGCGCTAAAAGGTTTGCTCAGCGCTGTACATTATAGTGGGGGACAGAACATGAGACAATACAGTAACAATTACAATACACGAGGGGGTTCAAGGGCCCTGCTCTTTCGAGCTTACAATCTAGGAGGGAGGGGATTGTGGTACAGGAGGAAATGGCTGTGGGGGATAGAGTGGTAGGAGGAGTGGAGGAGATCGGCAGTTAGGTGAGGGTGGGGTAGGCTTCCCGAAGAGATGGGTTTTCAGGGTGCGCCTAAAGGTGAGGAGGGTAGGTGACAGTCTGATGGATTTGGGTAGTGAGTTCCAGAGGATGAGGGAAGTCCTGGAGAAGTCCCCGCAGTCGGGGTGTGGGAGGTGGAGACAGGGAGCTAGAAAGTAGGAGGTCTTGTGAGGTGCGAAGATTACGGGTAGGGTGGTATTTGGGTATCAGGTCGGTGTTGAGGTAGTTTGGGGCAGCGTTATGAATGGTTTTGCATGTCTGTGTTAGTAGTTTGAATTAATGCGTTGGGCAATCGGAAGCCAGTGGAGGGAATGGCAGAGGGGGGTGGAGGGACACTGAGTGGAGGCCAGTGGAGGGAATGACAGAGGGGGGTGGCGGAAGCGGGAGCGGTTGGTAAGGTGGATGAGTCTGGCCGCTGAGTTCAGGATAGACTGAAGCGGGGATAGTCTGTGATGAGGCCCCGGTGAGAAGGGAGTTGCAGTAGTCCAGACGGGAGATAATTAGGCAGTGAGTGAGTTGTTTAGTAGTGTCTGGGGTTAGGAATGAACGAACGTATTTTGGAGATGTTGGTTGCGGGGGGTTGGTGGAGCCTGCATGAGTTTGCCAACAATTGGACATGGGGTTGGAAGGACAGGTTTGGGTCTAGAATGACACCCAGGACTTTGGCTTGTTGGGTGGGACTGATAATGGCGTTGTTGGTCATGATGGAGAGGGTGAGGGGGAGGGGGGCAGGAGCTGGGGGGTAAAATCAGGAGCTCGGTTTATGGGAAAGGTTCAATTTGAGGAAATGGAGTGACATCCAGTCTGATATGTCGTTTAGGAGGGTGGGTGAT
This sequence comes from Staurois parvus, assembly GCA_951230385.1. Lineage (NCBI taxonomy): Eukaryota > Metazoa > Chordata > Amphibia > Anura > Ranidae > Staurois > Staurois parvus. The sequence goes on along the minus strand of CATNWA010021476.1, from coordinate 57,262 downwards.
ATGGGCGGAGACTGAAGGGGTGAGGCGAGGGGGTGGAGAGGTAAATTTGCGTGTCATCGGCGTAGAGGTGATAGTTGAAGCCGTGGGTAGTGTATGAGTTGGGGAGGAGGTGTAGATGGAGAAGAGAAGGGGCGCCGAGGACAGAGTTTGGGGGACCCCAACAGAGAGGGGGAGAGAGGGGGAGGTGGTAGCATTGATAGGTAACACTGAAGGAGCATTGGTATAGATAGGAGGAGAGCCAGGAAGGAGGGCGGAGTCTCTGATGCGAGGGAGTGTAGTTTGTTAAGGAGGAGGGGGGTGGGTCGACTGTGTTGAAGGCCAGGGGAAGGTCGAGGAGTAGGAGCACTGAGTAGTGGCCATTAGCTTTGGCGGTTAGCAGTCATTAAGATGATTTTGAGGAGGGCGGTTTCGGCGGAGTGTAGGGGACAGAAGCCAGACTGTAGTGGATCGAGGAGGTTGTGTTGTCAGTGAGGTGGGAGCTTAGGTGATTGTAGACTAAGCGCTCTCAAGGAGCTTGGAAGTAAATGGCAGCAGGGAGATGGGTCTAAGGTTGTTCAGGTCGGTAGGGTCCAGGGAGGGTTTTTTTGAGTATGGGGGTGATGTACGGCGTGCTTTAGGGGGGAGGGGAATGCGCCAGTAGAGAGAGATTAAAGATGTGGGTGAGGGAGCGTAGGATGGAGGAGGAGGGTGCCGGAGGAGTTGTGTGGGGAACAGGGTCAAGGGGGCAGGGGGCAGGTGGTGTGGTGGGCTTCAGAGAAGACCTTAGTGACCTCCTCAGTGATAGCAAGGCTGAAGGAGCGGAGTGTTGGGGAGGTTATAGTATGCGGGACGTTAGGTGTGGTGGGGGGTAGGGCGGTTGCGAGGTCAGAGGAGGGAGAGTTGGTGGGGTTCATATGGTGGGAGGGAGGCTAGGTGGGAAGGTAGGTTGAGCATTGACGATGTCCTTACGGATTTGCGTCGATCTTATTTTGGAAGTGACTGGCAATCTCGTGGGCAGTGAGTGAGCTACTGGGGGGGGGTGGGGGGGGAGTGAGAGTAGGGAGTTGAAAGTGGAGAAGAGCCAGGCGGGGACAGGTGGAGAGGGGTGTTGATGAGGGTTATGAAGTAGGCTTGTTTGGTGGCATGGAGGGAGGTGGTGTAGGTGAGGAAGGCGGATTTGTAGAGGGAGAACGCTCGAGGGGATTTGGTTTTGCGCCATAATCGCTCCAGCGTGCGACTGCGTCGTTTAAGATTTTTAGTGTGGTTGTTCTGCCAGGGTTGAAGCGGTCGGGGTCTAATGTTACGCGTGGTTAGGGGTGCTAAGGAGTCTAGGGCAGCTGACAGCGAGTCGTTGTACGCAGTAGTGGCCAGGTCAGGGCATGACAATGGAAGGATACTGTCGTACAGACGGGTAGCTGCAGAGTGGAGAGGGGCCCGGGTTCAGGTTGCGGAGGTTACGGCTATCTGCTCGTTAGTACACAGCTTTCGAGAGCTGATCACGGCAGTTCATTTGAATTATCACAAACACAAACATTTTTCTCGTATGATCTGGTATTTTCATTTAATCAGTACAGTAATTATTTTGAAAATACAGTACAAATACATTACATCACTTCCAAAGTTGTATTTTGTTGTACGAGAATTTTCATAAAATTTAGTAGCCTCTTAATTTTCAATAGAGAGAATAGCATGCAAAAAAAATTAAAAAAACAACAATCATTCATCCGATATTCCCATCGTGTGTACGAGGCTTTACTCCCCCCACACACTTGAAAACATGATATCTGCATAACTCCTGCACTCTATGTCCAGGCAAGTGGTGTCTTGAGTCCTTCTTCTCCTCGGATGGCGAGGTTGGGTGGTCTTTATTCTTGGACAGCTCTGTGCTCACATCCCGTAATGATACAAAACACCACCCAGTCCAGGAGTATTGTGAGCCTGGACTATGTCAGGTCCATAATGGACTGGGCTCAAAGAAAGTCAGTTGGACAGTGTGAGTATTCTGCAACCTGGAAGAGGATCAATGCTGAAATGTAGAGTGGGGAGTCTGGGTGGACAGTGCTGAGGAAAGGAAGTATATTGCAACAGGGTTACCTTCACCATATTTTCTATAAAACACAATTATAGTACTTTTTATAAGAGTGGAAAATCACAGAATAAAATTAGCATTTTGGAAAAGTTCTGCACTACGTTTGTTTCCAGAGTGAAGAGCAAATTTTAGTTATTATAATGTTAATGAAATCTTGACTGTTTCACTGTGCACATCAGGGATGAAGCTACAAGGGTCGCAGGGGTCACAGTTGTGACCTGGCCCCATGCTGCAGGGGTCCTGTGTGGGCCCCCTGTATGCTGGATAGGAGGAGCAGCAGGGCAGCTGCATAGTGAGAAATCCATTTCTTCATATTCTCCTTGCAGCTGCTGAATGCCTGCGGGAGGGAGAGGAGGAGAGGTGAACATTCAATGGCTGCAGGAGGAACATGAAGAGCTTCCTTCTGCTGCCCCCTCTCCCCCCATTCTCTTTGCCACCCCCTCCATCCCCAGTGGTGGCAGGGCTCTGAGCTGAGAGCCCAGAGCCAGCACTGACAGTTCCCCCCTCCCCTTCCATGGGAGAGGAGAGAGAGATGATTCTGCTCTTCCTCCCACCCCTCCTCCTGTGTCTGCCCTGCCCACACTTCCCAGTAGTCTTGTGCTTCAGAGAAGGAGATGTGTGGGCTGGGAAGTTTGAAGACCAGAAGAGGAATGGTGCAGCCTGCCAGTCCATCCATCTATTCCACCCCTCCCTGCTCTATCCTGCCTCCCAGTAAGTACTCTAATGTAAGGGAGGCTCTGTGGACATCTTACTTTCCTCTTTCCCTTCCTTCCTCCCTTTGTTTCTTCCCCCCAGAGCGGTAACTCTAGTGCAGCTGGACAGCAATTGTCATTTCTGCACCCAGCACTGACCTGGCAAAAGTAGGTGGAGCATGTGCAAGCACCACCAGGCCTAGACCTAATCCTGGCACCTAATCCTGGCACCTAATCCTGGCACTAGTTCTGAGCAGCTGTTTTTTAGAATTTTGGTTGAACTTGAAGGATGTGTTTTTTAAACGTGACTATGTACCTTTGTAACATCTATCTGCTTCTTCGTGTGTCTTAGGCTTTACTCCTATTGTAGTCATCACTTGCAAAGCAAGTCAGGTTACTTCTGAAGTGGAGATGTTCAGAGCGATGGGAGCCGAGCAAGTCATATCGATGGAGAATTATACCACAGAAAATAAGCAGAGGACCCAGGAGAAGGACATTGACATACTGACATTTCTCTACAGCACTCTGCAAAATGTCGCCTATTATATGTCCCACCAACATGACCTGAGGAGAGAGAGAGGCGGGACTGGAGAGAAGAAAGAAATTTCTCCTAAAGTTTATGCATGATGTGGAGGTTGAGGAAGGGTGGTGCATGAGGCAGTGTTAATGGCAGGAAAAAAAAAAAACCCCAATGACGTTAAAGCAGTAGAAAACCGCAGCTTAAAAACAAAACAAAAAAAAATCCTCTTCAAGGCAATGGTATAAGTTATGTTAGAACAAAGCCCTCCAACGGTGCGCTGTCACCACTGCCCCCTGGGCTTCCATCTTCACCCGGTCTTCCTTCCAGGTTTCGTGAGCTCCGGCCATCTGACTGGCCGAGAAGCACACGCGTGTGGAAGTAACGGCCCACGGCACATCGCTCTGAAGGAACGGGATGGGTATGCCATTCCTTCAGAGCGCATGTGCCAGCTGCCAAGAAGAGCGAATATTTTCTAAACAGTTCATGTTTAGGAAATATTCATTTTACCTGCAGGCAGGGGCGGACTGACCATTTGGAAACTCGGGCACTGCCCGAGGGCCCGGGTCAGTAGGGGGCCCCATGAGATGCCCCTGGTACCTTTTTTAATAGGCTTTTTTGAGTTTGGGCAAGGACACAGGGGCCCCATGATCCCCTATTGCCCGGGGGCCCCATGAGTTGTCAGTCTGCCCCTGCCTACAGGTAAGTCTTATTACCGTATTTTTCGCCATATAAGACGCACTTTTTCTTCCCCAAAACTGGGGGGGAAAAGTTGGTGCGTCTTATACGACGAATAGAGAGAGAATCCGTGAGGCGCGTCCACGGCCGTAGGAAAGGCCGCGGCTTTGGCCTATCTCTGGAGCGGTCGGCCATCTTGGTACACCCGGCGGTGCGCGCTGACGTCATCACCCCCCTCTGCTCGTGGATCAGCAATGGGCAAACTACGGGGCGGACAGGATGTAGGCGGGCAGCGTGACGAACTCCTCTCCTCTCACAGTCCGCCCTGAAGACCGGAACGGCGCGGGAACACGGCGAGAGGAACGCGCGGAGCAAAGGTAAGTGGATTGACACAATATGGGGAATGAATTACTATAGGGGGGATGAATGAATTACTATAGGGGGGATGAATTACTATAGGGGGGATGAATTACTATAGGGGGGATGAATTACTGTGGGGGATGAATTACTATATGGGGGATGAATTACTATATGGGGGATGAATTACTATATGGGGGATGAATTACTATGGGGGATGAATTACTATGGGGGATGAATTACTATATGGGGGATGAATTACTATGGGGGATGAATTACTATATGGGGGATGAATTACTATGGGGGATGAATTACTATATGGGGGATGAATTACTATATGGGGGATGAATTACTATGGGGGATGAATTACTATATGGGGGATGAATTACTATATGGGGGATGAATTACTATATGGGGGATGAATTACTATGGGGGATGAATTACTATATGGGGGATGAATTACTATATGGGGGATGAATTACTATAGGGGGGATGAATTACTATATGGGGGATGAATTACTATATGTATTGGGTTCAGAATCTTTTTTTTCTAGATTTTCCTCCTTTAAAATTGGGTGCGTCTTATATTCCGGAGCGTCTTATATGGCAAAAAATACGGTATAAGTTTCCCTATAGGTAAAAATCACAAAGCGGACGTTACTAGCGCTTTAAACTCTGCTATGACAGTGGAATCCTACACTGTCCATTCTGATCCTCCTAGATGGAGGAATCCATGGTTGATGTATGCATTCTCTACATTGTATCCATAGGTGGTGGGTAAACTCTATTTCCTCAGGTCCACTAGCAGTATAAAAACAAAATTGTGCTTCCACCATGAACTAGTGCTCCAACCAACATATACCGCACTCACCAGATTCTGGTGAAATACACGCCTTCTAGGTATTTTAGGGATCCTAGACCCTTCTTTACAGCCTCCAGAACTCCACTCCAGCACACGAGACCTTTTCTCCACCTTCTAATACCTCCAAACTTCTCCTCCCAGACAGGTTCCGAAATAGCATAGGGGAAATAAAAAACACATATAGTGTAATACTGCAATAAACAGCATGTAATAATATAAAAACACCAGGCACTCACATTTGATAAAATAAAAACCAGCATGTTGTATTGCCTCAAAAAGGCCTATCACAGTTCACATTCCATCCAGGACAGCATCAGAAATCCCACAGGCTTGGCAAAGGGTGCCTACGCACAGACCACAAAGATGGTCGCTTGGAACGCAACGCTTCAGCGTGCGTTCCACTCACCGGAAGTGATGTTGGACGGCAGACCGGAAGTGCATCAACGCGTTTCGCCCCTCCCACGGGGCTTTTTTTTTTTTTTTTTTTGTCTGTTTCTTCTGATTTTTAACACTTTATATTTTACACAATTTTTGGAGTGGGACTACAGTATATGTGTATATGTTCATTTGTATTATTATTTACGCTGTTTATGATTATTTTGTTTTTTTGTGGTGTTTATTGCACTTATGTAAAGCAGCATTTAATATATTGATTGGGGGTATACATTTCTTTGGCGCTGGGGATTTCTGATTACAAAAAAAAAAAAAAATACAATCATTGCAACCTGTGCAAATATTATTAGTGCTCAAAATACCAATAAATTGTTGCTTGCTCAAACATTGTGCAAAGTGATTTCACAACACATCCAAAAGAATTATTATATACTGCTAAAATAGTGTACTGCAACGATATTAATCAAAAATAAAAAGTGCGGCGCTATTATGTTGTGTATCTAGAAGGTCACATAAATTATTCAAAATGATCTAAGAGACACACTGTGATAAGTAACAAAAAGAGGTTAAGGCTAGAGATGAGCGAATCGAACCAGGCGAACCGGAATTCGATACGAATTTCAGTAAAAATTCGATTTGCGTCGAATCCGAAATTTTGCCTACTTCGAGTGCGCGAATCGAAATTTTCCCGATCAGCCGGCAAAAGTGTCCCTGCAGAGAGCTCCGCTATTTCTCCTTCTTCTCATCCTTCTCCTTCTCCATCTTCTCATCCTTCTCCTTCTCCTTCTTCTCATCCTTTCCTTCTCCTTCTCCTTCATCCTTCTCCCTTCTCCTTCTCCTTCTTCTCATCCTTCTCCTTCTCCTTCTTCTCATCCTTCTCCTTCTCCTTCTTCTCATCCTTCTCCTTCTCCATCTTCTCATCCTTCTCCTTCTCCATCTTCTCATCCTTCTCCTTCTCCATCCTTCTCCTTCTCCTTCTCCTTCTCCTTCTCTTCTCCATCCTTCTCCTTCTTCTCATCCTTCTCCTTCTCCTTCTTCTCATCCTTCTCCTTCTCCTTCTCCTTCCTCATCTCCAAGGGCATTTAAATTAAAGGTACAGTGTTCTGCACTAATTTAAAGGCTCTCTGAAGCCTAGAAACCCTTTTTATAAGTCATCTTCGTAGCGAATAAATTCGCATCGAATCAAATTTCTTCCTGAAATTCGCCGAATCAGCCGAATCGAATTTTTGAATACTTCGCTCATCTCTAGTTAAGGCTGATACATCAGGTGATATTATATGTCCAGACAAGTTGTCGCAGGATCCTGCATAGACCTAGATTGTAAGCTCGAAAGAGTAGGGCCCTCTAACCCCTCGTGTGCTGTTTGTAGTTGCTGTAATGCTTCATGTATTGTCCCCCCCCCCTCTATTGTACAGCGCTGAGCAAACCCTTTGGCGCTATATAAACTCAATGTAATGTAATGTAATGTAATGTAGGGATCAAATGATAAGAATGCGCACTCACCGGACGCGCTAAAGATATGCGCGCATTTGATTTATATCCACTGGAAATCCCTCATCTGATGGGGAAGGTAAGCATCCGTCTGGAAGCAAGTGGTCCTGATGTTCCCTCTTAGTGATGTGAAATAATAAGCAGCTTCCAGGTCCAGAGATCCCCTTAACACTGGATAGACTTTCCCTCTGGATATAGAGCTCCCTCCGGTGGTAATAGTGGGTAATAGGGTATCCTGGAAGTTATTAGCTCCTCCTTGCTGCTCTTGTTTCCTTCACATGTGTATGTCTGTGCTCACCTCTAACAATATTAATCGCTGTGAAAAAAAGTGTCATAATAAAACAAAAGTCTCCAATAAGTCAGTGACTGTGATATATTAATAAATACAGTACAGCTCTAAATATTAAATAGCGTCACTAATGCGAAAAAAATAAAAACAACTCAAAGCAAACAATGTGTATATAAATAGTATCAATGAGTGATTAGGTGATATGATGCATAAACGTATGTCCATCCAATAAGATAGCAAAGTGATGAAAAAAAATCTATTGAAATAAAGCTATAAAAAGTGTCCGTGGCACTACAAGACACAGCAATGATAACGCTGAATTCCAAGTAAGTGCTGTGTAATCCAGTGAGAGAATCCACCACCGCTATGGCTGCGCACTCACCAGAAGGTACTGGTATAGTAGCAATAATGCTCTCTCAGATGAACACGCAGGGTTCCATTTAACCAATCGGACTTCTCCAATGAATACTGATATACTCAGAATCTTAGACCAAAAAGGACTTCTAATCAATCAATAGACTCCTAAATTGCACCCCTACCACAAATCACTACTTTCTCCCTAGAAAGTATATAATCTATTAAAATTCTTTTTGTGATACACATCCAAATCACCCAAAAAATATCTCCAAATATAACATAATTAAATAAAACCACACATAATAATACCAAGTGAATAAAATAGATATATATATCTAAAATATATTAATAAATCCCAAAAAAAGTGTCCAAGTCCCAAAAATAATTTCCAACAATATTTTCTTATAAGTCCAGTGAAGCAAAAAACGATTCAAAATACTCCTTGATAACCTCAAAGAAAAAAAGAAAAGAAAAAATTCATAGTGTATTACCCTAAAAATATAAATTTATATACTTCACTCTGTGCACAACTCAAAACACATCAAAAAATTGTGCAAATCCAATTAATTAAATATCAATTCAAATAAATAATACATTTTAAATAAATAAAATAAAACCAAAAAGCGTGAAAAATCGTGATCACTCCAACCACAAGTGAATGGTGATACTAGGTACTAGTACCCTTTAAACTCCAGCCAAAAGTGATACAAGATACCATTACCCTCTTCCAATATTTTCAGGCATAAGCTGACATAAGGAAAAGGTCTCTCTCCATCCTTCTTTTCCAGGGGTATTCCTCATACAGGTAAAGAAAGGCTCTTTTAGACAGGATCCATAAAAAGGAACAGATTTTAATCAAAACTTACATATAAAACAGGGATATCCAGCTTCCTTACCCTTTAGGGGAGTGACGTCATCACGCACACACGCCAACCGGAAGTGTCACCGCGGCCATTTTGTTGGTTGGAAACATATGGTTTTCAACCCAGGATTTGAATGATTAGTGCTGGAAGCTGGATATCCCTGTTTTATATGTAAGTTTTGATTAAAATCTGTTCCTTTTTATGGATCCTGTCTAAAAGAGCCTTTCTTTACCTGTATGAGGAATACCCCTGGAAAAGAAGGATGGAGAGAGACCTTTTCCTTATGTCAGCTTATGCCTGAAAATATTGGAAGAGGGTAATGGTATCTTGTATCACTTTTGGCTGGAGTTTAAAGGGTACTAGTACCTAGTATCACCATTCACTTGTGGTTGGAGTGATCACGATTTTTCACGCTTTTTGGTTTTATTTTATTTATTTAAAATTTATTATTTATTTGAATTGATATTTAATTAATTGGATTTGCAAAATTTTTTGATGTGTTTTGAGTTGTGCACAGAGTGAAGTATATAAATTTATATTTTTAGGGTAATACACTATGAATTTTTTCTTTTCTTTTTTTCTTTGAGGTTATCAAGGAGTATTTTAAATCGTTTTTTTTTGCTTCACTGGACTTATAAGAAAATATTGTTGGAAATTATTTTTGGGACTTGGACACTTTTTTGGGATTTATTAATATATTTTATATATATATATCTATTTTATTCACTTGGTATTATTATGTGTGGTTTTATTTAATTATGTTATATTTGGAGATATTTTTTGGGTGATTTGGAAGTGTATCACAAAAAGAATTTAACAAAAAGGACTTCTCCTATATAAGAAAGATCACCACAGATGCCCAGAATCCAATATATATCCAATAGGAAACCTCCTTTTCCGATCCTCCTCTTGGTCCAGATTCAAAACAATATCTCCCCTTCATTTTACTCCGGCATCATACAGTACAGAAGGACTGGACATAGCATGTGTGAACCAATCTTCATGCCTCTTTACAATCCATTCGGTAGTGCAGTGCTGTACAGCCCCCCTAAGGGCTGGGGTAGCCCAGGAAAGCACTATAAAACAACAAAAAGAAGGGGGTGCACCAGCCTTGCTCTGAAGAAGAGGAGATCTCTCCTCGAAACGCGTCAGTATTTTTTTGAACATCCTCTTGCATGTGGAACTCGCTCAGGATCATAGACCGTGAAATCATGTCAGACAAGATATGCCTGTATTCATTTGGCATTTGTGAGTACATATCGACCATTTTTTATAAATAAAGTTTATATTGAGGTAATGCGCAAGGCTGGTGCGCCCCTTTCTTTTTGTTGTATCATACAGTATGGGTACCGTAAAAGAGAAAAGCAGAACCATAGTGTGCTCTATTTTTGCAATCTTTATTTGCACCCAAACAACTTAAAACTCCAGATTAAAAAAAAACTGCAAGGCGTATGCTGTATTGTCAGGGCAGGGGCCGAGGAACGGACAGGCAGGCCTAACAATGTAACGCACTGGCTGACGACAACCACCACCCACAGACCGAAGTCCCTCAGGCCGCGGAGTCTAAGTCCCAGGCTGCCCTTCACCAGGGCCCCTGATGGTGGGGATGGACTTGACGCAGCCAGGAACCAGGTCGCGGCCCCCGAGACATCTCAGCTGCGGTAATGGCCGCCGCCAATGGCGTGTAGCTGGTGGAAGAGACAAAAGAGTAGTCAGACAGTCCGGGGTCAACAACAGCAGGACAAAACAGTACAGGACAGCAGACGAGAATCACAGGTCACGAGCCGGGTTCAGCAACAGAGGGTCAGATCAAAGGAGAATACAAAGAATAGTCGAGTCACAAGCCGAATCAGATACCAGGAGAGTCACGAGAGTCAGAACAGAGTAATAGCAACACAAAGACACAAGACACAAGTGCAAAGAGCATGTGCGGGCCACAGGCTTATATGTCATCAGCCACGCCCCTCTGGGGGATGGACCTCAGAGACCTGAAGGCATAAAAGGATTCCCACCATGCACAGCAGAATCCAAGATGGACGCCAGCACATGGAGCAACAACCTCAGGGAAAAGGTAGGACCTTGACATGTATGTAACAATCACAGCTCACCACATCACATTCTAAGGTGACCACCAGATGACGTCACAGACTTAGCTCCTCCCATCTATACACGTTACGTCCAGTTATTGGGCTTCCTCAGTTGACAGGGAGCTGACATACCCTCAGCCCATATATAGCCTCACCCAATTGTTTCCATTGGGACCAAGAACTTCGCAAAAAAGTTGAAGCTTTCAGGCATTTTATTTTCCTCCGGACCATGGAAGGATGTAAAGAAATACTCTACTCCTGTGCGGACACAAAAATATGACAGAAAACTTAAGCAAATTGAAAAATGACTATAAAAAACATCCAAAAGATCCCCCAAAAAAAGGAGTGGCTGAAGATCGATCGTTACGTATCCGGATGTCGCAGCAATACATTATGCTACAAAGTTCACAATTTATAAATGACCCTTATATAAAACATGTAGCACCATACACCTTGAAAAATATATCATTGACATAAATGCACAATAAGATCCTAATCCAATAAAAAATACCATGAAATTGTTAAAAATATTATACATAAACTCTGAGGACAAATCAGATCCCAAAAAAAGTGCAACCTTTCTCCTTTACTAGGCAGGGGCACAGCCAACAAACAAAGGATTTCCCAGCAACACTTACCAGCCAGCCTGCAAAACAACCAATCTGGCCCGTCTAACAGTTTTCATTTAAAAACAGAGGGTTTTATTTGCACACATTCGCAAATACATGCGTAAGCCACAGTCCCGCGCCCCGGGCCCTCTGTATACTGTGTAACTAAAATTACAAAAGCCTCCATAGTAGGAGCACATGTATACATGGATATGTTAAGGGCAGGTGCGCCTGGAGGAGTCCACCCCTCCTTAAAGGTACAGGGATGCACGTGACTCCCAGCTATACCAAAATGGCAGCAAAGGCATCCAGTGTGTTCCTGCATCTTAACCACTTGCCGCCCAGCCACCGCATATAAACGGTGGCAGGGCGCGGCGCTCGTAGGCAAAAGCACGTTTTAAAACGGCTGCCTTCAAAACAGGTAGGGGGCGCGCGCGAGGCGCGCTCCCGCCCTACCTGTCCCGCGGGTGTCAGCAGCGGGTGTCAGCCGACGGGTCACGGCCGGTTTTTACCGGCCGTTTTCCCGCGATTGCCGGTGATCGCTGACACAGAGCAGGGCTGCATTGTTTACACACAGCCCTGTTCTGTGTCAGTTCTCTGACAGCTTGTGAGAAGCTGCAGAGTTTCTCTCCCTCGATCAGCTCCCCCCCCCTCCCTCCCCCGTCCAGTACACACCCCCCCGCCCCCTAGTAAAACACTCCCCTTACACTGCAAATTCTAAAAATGTTAACCCCTTCCTCCCCAGTGACATTAGTACAGCTTCAGTGTTTTTTTTTTCACTGATCACTGTATTGGTGTCACTGGGGATGTCAGTGACCCCAAGTCAGTTTCCCCCCAGTGTCAAAGTGTCCGCTGCTGTCCCGCAGTCCTGCCATAAGTCGCTGGTCGCCGCCATATGTCGCTGATTGCCGCCAAAAGTCGCTGATCGGCGCCATTATTAGTATAAATAAAAATTAAAAATTCCAGTATCTTTCCCGCCATTTGTAAACGCTATAACTTTCACGTAAACCAATTAATTTACACGTATTGGGTTTTTTTTTTTTTTTGCAAAGACATGTCGCAGAATGCATTTTGGCAGAAATTTATGACTAAATTTGATTTTTGCATTTTTTTTTTTTACTGGACATGTTTTATAGCAAAAAGTCCAAAATATTGTTTTTTTTTTTCCTCAAAATTGTCAGCCTTTTTTTTTTATAGCGCAAAAAATAAGAAACGCACAGGCGATCAAATACCACCCAAAGAAAGCTCAATTTGTGGGGAAAAAAGGATGTAAATTTCATTTATGTACCATATTGCATGACCGCGCAATTGTCTGTTAAACTAGCGCAGTGCTGTATAGCAGAAAAATGGTGTAAATTGCAGTATCTATACCATAGTTTGTAGACGCTATAACTTCCACACAAAGCAATCGATATACACTTATTGGGATTTTATTACCAAAAACATGGAGCAGAATACATTTTGGCCTAAATTTATAACCAACTTTGAGTTTACTATATATTTTTTATAGGTGAAAGTAAAAAATATTGTTTTTCTTCAAACTTTTTGGCCTTTTTTTGCACATGGAAGGGCAATGCACATCGCAAACAAAGGATTTCCCAGCCACACTTACCAGCCAGCCTGCAAAACATCCAATTTGGCCCCGTCTAACAATTTGCCTTAAATACAGAGGGTTTTGTTTGCACACATTTTGCATAGCCACCCTGACTATTAGCCATTGCTGGAGCACTTCAATCATGGTGTGACCTGTGGGAAGTGAAAGCCAAAGAGCCTGCACTGCTGGGGGCCCGAGGAACGTATGTGTTTGTGGTCTACAAGGATATTCAGGAAGACAGTAAAAGCTTTTCCTCTTAAAGAATTAATTGTGTTTTGGATTGTGTTGTTTTTTTCTTACATCTATATTAGAATGCACAAGGATGATAGGGAGTATGTTGTGTCCATTTTTGTGAGACTCTCCTACATGGGTCTACTGTAGCTGGAGATGGTGGAGCTAAAGAATACCTTCATACGCTCCCAGAAAGTACTTTCCAACCAGGTTCTAGCATGGCCCTGCTTTACCCAAACTGTGAAATAGTGTTGGTTTTTTTTTTCAGCTACAGGCTGTTTTGCTTTTTTCTTTTTTTTTTTAATTATTATGGATGAGTTTTGGATTGGATTTGAATTCTCAGACATCACACATCACCCCACATTCCCTGTGCTCTCCTTAGCTTTGGTGCATAAAAAATTGGTCAGCAGTGCCCAGGGGCGGACTGACCGTTTGAGCGCACTCGGGCACTGCCCGAGGGCTCGGGGTCAGTAGGGGACCCCATGAGATGCCCCTGGTACCTTTTTATAGGCTTTTTTGAGTTTGGGCAAGGACACAGGGGCCCCATGATCCCCTATTGCCCGGGGGCCCATGAGTTGTCAGTCCGCCCCTGGCAGTGCCACAGTTTGGAAAAAACAACAATGGGCCTAAATGCAGAGACACAAGGCACATACAGCTGTCTTTCTAAAGCAGGGGTATTGCAATCTTGGAGAGGCGGAGATCTACCTGAACCACATGGAAGAGATCAAAAATCACCAGGGTGCAGCACAGTTTTTTTAAGATTACCAAGCAGGTTTCCATTAAAATGTAATTGGATCCTGTCTGTATTGTCCCTAGTATGTGTATGTATGAATGTGAGTTAGGGACCTTAGATTGTACGCCCCTTGAGGGTTAGGGACTGATGTGAATGTACAATATATATATATAAAGATCTGCCTAAACTGACAGCGCTATATACCTGGAATAAATAAATAATATAAATATTACTGTTAAAATTAAAAAATTTTTACCTTTTCAGCCTCAGTGAGAAACTTGACAATCACTTTCACATTTTTGTTCATGTCAGGAGAGGAGTCACCCCAAGTTTGATGCATGGGTCCAAATGGTCATCTGTCAGTCTGCTCCTGAATGTTCTTGGCTGGTTGGGCTGAATTTTGGTCCAGCTGGCTGGTGAGCTGGTAGGTTGGATTGCTGGCCTAACTGACTTGTTTGAGTTCTGACCTTGCTTGCTGGGTTGACTTCTGGCCTGGTTGGCTGCGTTGACTTCTAGTCTGGCTGGCTGGGCTGATCTCTGATCTGGATAACTGGTCCTATTTCTGGTCTATCTGGCTGGCTGGGCTGAGTTCTGGTCTGGATAACTGGTCTTAGTCTTGGTCTGTCTGGCTGGGCTGAGTTCTGGTCTGGAAAACTGGTCCCAATTCTTGTCTGGCTTGCTGGGCTGAATTCTGGTCTGGATAACTGGTCTTAGTCTTGGTCTGTTTGGCTGGGCTGAGTTCTGGTCTGGAAAACGGGTCCCAATTTTTGTCTGGCTGGCTGGGCTGAGTTCTGGTCTGGATAACTGGTCTTAGTCTTGGTCTGGCTGGGCTGAGTTCTGGTCTGGAACACTGGTCTTAGTCTTGGTCTGTCTGGCTGGGCTGAGTTCTGGTCTGGAAAACTGGTCCCAATTTTTGTCTGGCTGGCTGGGCTGAGTTCTGGTCTGGATAACTGGTCTTAGTTTTGGTCTGTCTGGCTGGGCTGAGTTCTGGTCTGGAAAACGGGTCCCAATTTTTGTCTGGCTGGCTGGGCTGAGTTCTGGTCTGGATAACTGGTCTTAGTTTTGGTCTGTCTGGGCTGAGTTCTGGTCTGGAAAACTGGTCCCAATTTTTGTCTGGCTGGCTGGGCTGAGTTCTGGTCTGGATAACTAGTCTCAGTTCTGGTCTGGCTGGCTGGGCTGAGTTCTAGTCTAGATAACTGGTCCCAATTCTGATCCGATTAGCTGCGCCGAGTTCTGGTCTGGATAACTGGTCTTAGTTTTGGTCTGTCTGGCTGGGCTGAGTTCTGGTCTGGAAACTGGTCCCAATTCTTGTCTGGCTGGCTGGGCTGAGTTCTGGTCTAGATAAGTGGTCCCAATTCTGATCTGGCTAGCTGGGCCGAGTTCTGGTCTGGATAACTGGTTTCAATTCTAGTCTGGCTGGCTGAGTTCTGCTTTGGCTTGCAGGGCTGCATTTGGCCTGTCAGAGCAGTATACATTTTTTTCAGGACCGTGCAGGGGTCAAGAGTAATACAAAGTTCAGAGGTCATTAGCATGTAAGGGTTGGGAATAGGTGGATTGGGAGCAAGTAAAGCAGTGTTCAGAGGCCAGCAGTGTGTATCAGAGAGTAGTGAGGAATCAAATGTACCAGAGTATGGTTCACAGGATGTTTGCCAAACTGCTGCTAAATACAAATATTAATTCCAGACCACATTGAACTTAACAGGGAATCTCTAAAATTATTTTCTGGCCATTTTCAAGGCTAATAGGCAAGGGATTGTCAGAACAAGAGCATGGGGATCAGGGCACTGCTCTGCGGGATATGTACCAGGAGGTTCAGCAGTAATTACCCGAGAAGAGGACAGAGAAAGAAGAGATGATCAGATGATGAAAGTGCCGGGTACTTGTTCAGGATGGTGCTTAGGCAGGATGGTATTTGATAGTGCCAGCCCTGGTTGGGCTACCCCAGGCATCATATTATTCTTAATTTGGTCCATATTTCCAATTTACTACATCTTTATTTGAAATACAAGCCATTTATAGAATGAGATAAAACAAGAAAGTTTTCCCAGGAATACATGTCCTCTTTTCTGACCTGAAAAATCAGCATTGATTCAATGTCAGTGAACTGTTGAGCAAACATTGACCAATATTCAAAAATACAAATAAAAGACAGTGAAAGGAGCTCAATGGGGCAGAACACTAGAAATAGAATAATTAATACAAAAATTGAGCTCCTGGGATACCAGAAGAAAGAGAATGATGAAGAAGTGGAATGGCTGTCCTTGGTATAGGAAGTATAACTTATTCTAGGAATTATTACAACATTACTACAAGTATGTCAGCTATGGATAAGACTGGATGTGAAGATTCTCAGGACGTTTGCTGTCAGGCCAGAGGCCTGAGATGGAGTTCTGGAGATTGACTTGTCCCTAAAGAAGCATATCTTTGTGAATTTACATGGAAAAGTCCAAATTGTTGTGAACGGATCCGTGGTGGAAGAAATATCACCATAACTCTGTAGCCCCAACTCTATAACTCGAACCCTAAAAATCCGAACTCTATAAATCGAACTCTAACTCCATAAAACTAACTCTATAAATAACTCTAACTTTATTACTCTTATACTTTAATTCTACCTCTATAACCCTACCTCTATAACCCTAACTCTATAACCCTACCTCTATAACTCTACCTCTATAACCCTACCTCTATAACCCTAACTCTACCTCTATAACTCTACCTCTATAACCCTACCTCTATAACTCTACCTCAATAACCCTAACTCTATAACCCTATCTCTATAACTCTACCTCTATAACTCTACCCTTATTCCTCTGCAGCTTCCACTCTATAACCCTACCTCTATAACCCTATCTCTATAACTCTATCTCTATAACCCTACCTCTATAACCCTACCTCTATAACCCTATCTCTATAACTCTATCTCTATAACCCTACCTCTATAACCCTATCTCTATAACTCTATCTCTATAACACCTAAGACTCTATAACTCTATCTCTATAACCCTACCTCTAACTACAACTCTACCTCTATAACCCTAACTCTATAACCCTACCTCTATAACCCTATCTCTATAACTCTATCTCTATAACCCTACCTCTATAACCCTACCTCTATAACTCTACCTCTATAACCCTAACTCTATAACCCTACCTCTATAACTCTACCTCTATAACCCTACCTCTATAACTCTACCTCTATAACCCTATCTCTATAACCCTACCTCTATAACTCTACCTCTATAACCCTATCTCTATAACTCTACCTCTATAAAACCCTACCTCTATAACCCTACCTCTATAACCCTACCTCTATAATTCTACCTCTATAACCCTACCTCTATAACTAACTCTAACTCTTTGACTCTAATTCTATAACCCAAACTCTATGACTCTAACCCTATAGCCCTCTATCATGGGGCCCGTGTCCCTGCCCAAACTCAAAAAAGCCTATGAAAAAGGTACCAGGGGCATCTCATGGGGCCCCCTACTGACCCCGGGGGCAGTGCCCAAGTTTCCAAATGGTCAGTCCGCCCCTGGCGTGGAATATTTAGTAGCCAGGAAATGTCACGGATGGACTTATTGCACAGGTGGCCACCTATCATGCTTGCAGTCACTGAGCTCCTGAGAGCGACCCATTCTTTCACCAATGTTTGTAGAAGCCGTCTGCATGCCTAGGGGATGATTGTATACACCTGTGTCCATGGAGGAGGGGATTGGAACACCTGAATCACATGATATGGGAGGGGATTGGAACACCTGAATCGCATGACTTGGAGGGCTGGGGGCTGGCCAATACTTTTGGCAATATAGTGTATACTCACCTAGTGATCAATTAGAGCAACCTCTATTTTTGTATTGCAGAGGAACTCCTAAAGTAACTTGAAGGCTTCTGGAAACCCTTCCTCAAACCAGTTCATTGGAGGCCAGTGGGATAAATGCCCCTTACTGTGGTGATTAGTAGGAATAACACAAACCGTTACAGCGGTAGTCAGAATGACACCCTGACAGCTAAAAAGATCGCTGGTGTCATGCTGCTGGCTTTGCCAAATGGTGTTGGCCTGGGACTATACTGGCATCATCAAATGGGGGAGATGGCTTAAAGAACCCCCAGCAACCTCTGGAGGACCCAAGAGTTGCACGGAGCCCTGGTTAGGAATGGCTGAATTAGAGGGGAGAGTAGGTGGGGGACAGGGGCAGCCCAGGGATCAGCTTTAAATGTAATTAAAAAAAAATTGTCCAAGAACGGATTCAGGTTCCCCCAATGGTCACGAGTACGATTTTTCTTCTGAATACCATCCATCGGCAGGAAGAATTAGGAGGCCAGACAAGCACAGGCCTAGAGGTTTCTAGAACATATTCCCCCTATTAGGTGTATCAAATACAGACACAAAAGTAGAGAAAAAAGTTTTTATTAAAAAAAAAAAAAAAAAATTGCAAGCTGAGCATCACAAATGGCAGCAGTAGATCAGACCACGCCCCACTCGCTCCCTCCGCCCCCCCAAGAAGGTCAGTACACAATGTAACATCTGATACAGACGAGTACAGAGTTCATCTCCGGCTGACAAAGGTCAAAGGGCAAACGGGTTGGCATGAATGGTGACATCTTTGATCCGCACTTCTGTCAGGGGGCGAAATGACTTCTCGTGTATCGGCAGCTTCTCCAACTCATCCAGAGTGTCCAGTCCATCGATCACTCTGCAAGAAACACGACGGATCAATGCGAGACCAGGAACGGGGGTCCGGCCTAAATCTGAACCCCCTGGAAACAGCCAATAAAAATCAGTGAAATATCCACATGGGAACTATCTGACCTGCCCAAGGGCTTCTAACTCTGTCTGGACAGTCAGGATGGTGACACCACTTCCTCTGTCACATGAAGGTTGAAGTGTGATGTACACATATAACACCTTTCCTTTATCCCGTCCCAGATCAACAAATTCAAAAAAATTATTTTCCTTTCAAGAAATACCTCTTGAGACCCAGTGGTGTCATCACGAGTCTGTCTGCTGGTCTTTTCTTTAAGTTTGGTGGGAGGGGCCCACAGGCTCCTGTAGATATTACAGCACCCTTCCTCCAGTGTTTCATGAACACTTTCCCAGCATTCCTTAGGACATACATACTGCTTCCTGCCGCAATCTGCTGATCAGTTGCTTGGATTTCATTCTGGTAGAGTGTAATCAAGCAACTGATTAGCAGATTGCACAACTAAGGTCCACAGCAGTTCACTATGCGGGTGGTTGCACGAATCTCAGCGATTTCACACCCAAATATACATTCCCAGGTCCTGATAAGACTAAAGGATGGGGTGACCCGCTTCCAAGATGTAAATCTCCAGGTCTGATATCATGATGATAAGGCTAAAGGATGGGGTGACCCCATTGCCAGATGTACATCTTTGGGTCTGATACCCCGATAATAAGTTTGAAGGATGGGGGGATGGGGTGACCACACCCCCCCAGATATACATCTCTAGGTCTAATATCCTGATAATAAGACCAGGGCAGGAGTCTCCAAACTTTATACACAAAGGGCCACTTTACGGTCTTTCAGAGTTTAGAGAGGGCTGGATTGTGGCCAGAGCGATTAGAAAGTGTCCTGGTGGGAGCAAACAATGCCCCATCGCTGGTGTCAGTGGGAAGAATAGTGCCCCATAATTGGTGTCAGTGGGAGGAATAGTGCCCCATCATTGGTGTCAGTGGGAGGAATAGTGCCCCATCATTGGTGTCAGTGGGAGGAATAGTGCCCCATCATTGGTGTCAGTGGGAGGAATAGTGCCCCATCATTGGTGTCAGTGGGAGGAATAGTGCCCCATCATTGGTATCAGTGGGAGGAATAGTGCCCCATCATTGGTATCAGTGGGAGGAATAGTGCCCCATCATTGGTGTCAGTGGGAGGAATAGTGTCCCATCATTGGTGTCAGTGGGAGGAATAGTGTCCCATCATTGGTGTAAGTGGGAGGAATAGTGCCCCATCATTGGTGTCAGCGGGAGGGAATAGTGCCCCATCATTGGTGTCAGCGGGAGGAATAGTGCCCCATCATTGGTGTCAGTGGGAGGAATAGGGCCCATCATTGGTGTCAGTGGGAGGAATAGTGCCCCATCATTGGTATCAGTGGTAGGAATAAGTGCCCCATCATTGGTGTCAGTGGTAGGAATAGTGCCCCATCATTGGTGTCAGTGGGAGGAATAGTGTCCCATCATTGGTATCAGTGGGAGGAATAGTGTCCCATCATTGGTATCAGTGGTAGGAATAGTACCCCATAATTGGTGTCAGTGGCAGGAATTATGCCCCATTGTTAATGTCAGTGGCTGGATAAAAGGCAAGCAAAGAGTGCCCCCCCGGCTGCAGTTTGGAGACCCCTGCCAGAGGAAGAGTGACCCCCAGATACACATCTCCATGTTTGATATCCTGATAATAAGACTAGAGGAAGGGGTGACACCCCCCCCCCCCGTCTAATACAAGTGTTGTCACCCAGACGCCCCGATGACTCACTTTCCGAAGATGGTGTACTTCATATCCAGGTGGGGCTGCTTGCCGTAGGTGATGAAGAACTGGGAGCCGTTGGTGTTGGAGCCGTTGTTGGCCATGGAGACCACCCCACGCACGCTGTGCTGCCGGAGGGGAGAGAGAGGTCACACCGCAATACATCTCTATACACTGACCTGCAGTCACACCAATACAAATCTCTGCAGCGGAGGAAAGGAGACCTCTAGGAAGACATAACATCAGAGGTGGAGCTGCAGAATAGGAATCACCAGACTTCACTGAAAACTGAATCCACCGTATAATAAAGAGACCCTGTCACCAGACCACCGACACGCCCCCCACAGGAATATATACGGTTAATATTCTATAAAATGTGATTTCCACTAAAATCCTCCGTGTGTGGACCAATCCCTGAGGCTGCTGCGGGGGGTCGCCATCTTGGATGGGATGTCAGACTCAGAGCAAACTATTATGGGATGTAATGTTTGTGTATTGGAGTGGTTGTTGTTCCTTGTTTAATACCAGGTGGTGTATCCCTTTGTTCTATTGTGTGTCTTGGTTTGGTGGGGGGTGTTTCCGGCAGCCCTTCCCCCTGATGGGACGGCCTGCTGATGTGTTTCCTGTTCCTGGTTGTATTTCCCCGCCCTGTGTATATATCTTGTGTCTGTGTTAAAATAAAGCAGTTCTACTTACTGTATTAAGAAGTCTGGTGCTGTCTATTTCCTGTATGGTCAGCGGTGGGGTGTCCGTGGATCTGTGTTTGGACAGGGAAGCGGGAGTCTAACGGAAATACCCTAGTGCAGTCGGGTAATAGTACCCCATTCTTGGCATCAGCGGGAGAAATAGTGCCCCCATCATTGGTGTCAGTGGGAGGAATAGTGCCCCATCATTGGTGTCAGTGGCAGTAGGGGGAGTGGTACCCATCTTTGTTGTCAGTGGGAGGAATGGTGCCCCATCATTGGTGTCGGTGGGAGGAATGGTGCCCCATCATTGGTGTCGGTGGGAGGAATGGTGCCCCATCATTGGTGTCGGTGGGAGGAATGGTGCCCCCATCATTGGTGTCGGTGGGAGGAATGGTGCCCCATCATTGGTGTCGGTGGGAGGAATGGTGCCCCATCATTGGTGTCGGTGGGAGGAAATCGTGCCCCATCATTGGTGTCGGTGGGAGGAATCGCGCCCCATCATTGGATGTCGGTGGGAGGAATCGCGCCCCATCATTGGTGTCGGTGGGAGGGAATTCGCGCCCCATCATTGGTGTCGGTGGGAGGAATCGCGCCCATCATTGGTGTCGGGGGAGGAATGGGAGGAATCGCGCCCCATCATTGGTGTCGGTGGGAGAATCGCGCCCCATCATTGGTGTCGGTGGGAGGAATCGCGCCCCATCATTGGTGTCGGTGGGAGGAATCGCGCCCCATCATTGGTGTCGGTGGGAGGAATAGCGCCCCATCATTGGTGTCGGTGGGAGGAATAGCGCCCCATCATTGGTGTCGGTGGGAGGAATAGCGCCCCATCATTGGTGTCGGTGGGAGGAATAGCGCCCCATCATGGTGTCGGTGGGAGGAATAGCGCCCCATCATTGGTGTCGGTGGGGAGGAATAGCGCCCCATCATTGGTGTCGGTGGGAGGAATAGCGCCCCCATCATTGGTGTCGTGAGGCGAGGAATAGCGCCCCATCATTGGTGTCGGTGGGAGGAATAGCGCCCCATCATTGGTGTCGGTGGGGAGGAATAGCGCCCCATCATTGGTGTCGGGTGGGAGGAATAGCGCCCCATCATTGGTGTCGGTGGGAGGAATAGCGCCCCATCATTGGTGTCGGTGGGAGGAATAGCGCCCCATCATTGGTGTCGGTGGGAGGAGGAATAGTGCCCCATCATTGGTCGTGGGAGGAATAGCGCCCCATCATGGTGTCGTGGGAGGAATAGCGCCCCATCATTGGTGTCGGTGGGAGGAATAGCGCCCCATCATTGGTGTCGGTGGGAGGAATAGCGCCCCCCATCATTGGTGTCGGTGGGAGGAATAGCGCCCCATCATTGGTGTCGTGGGAGGAATAGCGCCCCATCATTGGTGTCGGTGGGAGGAATAGCGCCCCATCATTGGTGTCAGTGGGAGGAATAGCGCCCCATCATTGGTGTCAGTGGGGAGGAATAGCGCCCCATCATTGGTGTCGGTGGGAGGAATAGCGCCCCATCATTGGTGTCAGTGGGAGGAATAGCGCCCCATCATTGGTGTCAGTGGGAGGAATAGCGCCCCATCATTGGTGTCAGTGGGAGGAATAGCGCCCCATCATTGGTGTCGTGGGAGGAATAGCGCCCCATCATTGGTGTCGGTGGGAGGAATAGCGCCCCATCATTGGTGTCCGCCCCATCATTGGTGTCGGTGGGAGGAATAGCGCCCCATCATTGGTGTCGGTGGGAGGAATAGCGCCCCATCATTGGTGTCGGTGGGAGGAATAGCGCCCCATCATTGGTGTCAGTGGGAGGAATAGCGCCCCATCATTGGTGTCAGTGGGAGGAATAGCGCCCCATCATTGGTGTCGTGGGAGGAATAGCGCCCCATCATTGGTGTCGTGGGAGGAATAGCGCCCCATCATTGGTGTCAGTGGGAGGAAATAGCGCCCCATCATTGGTGTCAGTGGGAGGAATAGCGCCCCATCATTGGTGTCAGGTGGGAGGAATAGCGCCCCATCATTGGTGTCAGTGGGAGGAATAGCGCCCCATCATTGGTGTCAGTGGGAGGAATAGCGCCCCATCATTGGTGTCAGTGGGAGGAATAGCGCCCCATCATTGGTGTCAGTGGGAGGAATAGCGCCCCATCATTGGTGTCAGTGGGAGGAATAGCGCCCCATCATTGGTGTCAGTGGGGAGAGGAATAGCGCCCCATCATTGGTGTCAGTGGAGGAATAGCGCCCCATCATTGGTGTCAGTGGGAGGAATAGCGCCCCATCATTGGTGTCAGTGGGAGGAATAGCGCCCCATCATTGGTGTCAGTGGGAGGAATAGCGCCCCATCATTGGTGTCAGTGGGGGGGAGGAATAGCGCCCCATCATTGGTGTCAGTGGGAGGAATAGCGCCCCATCATTGGTGTCAGTGGGAGGAATAGCGCCCCATCATTGGTGTCAGTGGGGGGAGGAATAGCGCCCCATCATTGGTGTCAGTGGGAGGAATAGCGCCCCATCATTGGTGTCAGTGGGAGGAATAGCGCCCCATCATTGGTGTCAGTGGGAGGAATAGCGCCCCATCATTGGTGTCAGTGGGGGGAGGAATAGCGCCCCATCATTGGTGTCAGTGGGAGGAATAGCGCCCCATCATTGGTGTCAGTGGGAGGAATAGCGCCCCATCATTGGTGTCAGTGGGAGGAATAGCGCCCCATCATTGGTGTCAGTGGGAGGAATAGCGCCCCATCATTGGTGTCAGTGGAGGAATAGCGCCCCATCATTGGTGTCAGTGGGAGGAATAGCGCCCCATCATTGGTGTCAGTGGGAGGAATAGCGCCCCATCATTGGTGTCAGTGGGGGAAATAGCGCCCCATCATTGGTGTCAGTCAGTGGGAGGAATAGCGCCCCATCATTGGTGTCAGTGGGAGGAATAGCGCCCCATCATTGGTGTCAGTGGGAGGAATAGTGCGCCCATCATTGGTGTCAGTGGGAGGAATAGCGCCCCATCATTGGTGTCAGTGGGGAGGAATAGCGCCCCATCATTGGTGTCAGTGGGAGGCCCCATCAGGAATAGGAATAGCGCCCCATCATTGGTGTCAGTGGGAGGAATAGCGCCCATCATTGGTGTCAGTGGGAGGAATAGGAATCAGTTGGTGGAATCATCATGGTGTCAGTGGGAGGAATAGTGCCCCATCATTGGTGTCAGTGGGAGGAATAGTGCCCCCATCATTGGTGTCAGTGGGGAATAGGCCATCATTGGTGTCAGTGGGAGGAATAGCGCCCCATCATTGGTGTCAGTGGGAGGAATAGTGCCCCATCATTGGTGTCAGTGGGAGGAATAGTGCCCCATCATTGGTGTCAGTGGGGAGAATAGCGCCCCATCATTGGTGTCAGTGGGAGGAATAGCGCCCCATCATTGGTGTCAGTGGGAGGAATAGCGCCCCATCATTGGTGTCAGTGGGAGGAATAGCGCCCCATCATTGGTGTCAGTGGGAGGAATAGCGCCCCATCATTGGTGTCAGTGGGAGGAATAGCGCCCCATCATTGGTGTCAGTGGGAGGAATAGCGCCCCATCATTGGTGTCAGTGGGAGGAATAGCGCCCCATCATTGGTGTCAGTGGGAGGAATGTCAGTGGGGGGAGGAATAGCGCCCATCATTGGTGTCAGTGGGAGGAATAGTGCCCCATCATTGGTGTCAGTGGGAGGAATAGCGCCCCATCATTGGTGTCAGTGGGAGGAATAGCGCCCCATCATTGGTGTCAGTGGGAGGAATAGCGCCCCATCATTGGTGTCAGTGGGAGGAATAGCGCCCCATCATTGGTGTCAGTGGGAGGAATAGCGGGTGTCAGTGGGAGGAATAGCGCCCCATCATTGGTGTCAGTGGGGAGGAATAGCGCCCCATCATTGGTGATCAGTGGGAGGAATAGTGCCCATCATTGGTGTCAGTGGGAGGAATAGTGCCCCATCATTGGTGTCAGTGGGAGGAATAGCGCCCCATCATTGGTGTCAGTGGGAGGAATAGTGTCCCCATCATTGGTGTCAGGGGAGGAATAGCGCCCCATCATTGGTGTCAGTGGGAGGAATAGCGCCCCATCATTGGTGTCAGTGGGAGGGGAATAGCGCCCCATCATTGGTGTCAGTGGGAGGAATAGCGCCCCATCATTGGTGTCAGTGGGAGGAATAGCGCCCATCATTGGTGTCAGTGGGAGGAATAGCGCCCCATCATTGGTGTCAGTGGGAGGAATAGCGCCCCATCATTGGTGTCAGTGGGAGGAATAGCGCCCCATCATTGGTGTCAGTGGGAGGAATAGCGCCCCATCATTGGTGTCAGTGGGAGGAATAGCGCCCCATCATTGGTGTCAGTGGGAGAGAATAGCGCCCCATCATTGGTGTCAGTGGGAGGAATAGCGCCCCATCATTGGTGTCAGTGGGAGGAATAGCGCCCCATCATTGGTGTCAGTGGGAGGAATAGCGCCCCATCATTGGTGTCAGTGGGAGGAATAGGCCCCATCATTGGTGTCAGTGGGAGGAATAGCGCCCCATCATTGGTGTCAGTGGGAGGAATAGCGCCCCATCATTGGTGTCAGTGGGAGGAATAGCGCCCCATCATTGGTGTCAGTGGGAGGAATAGCGCCCCATCATTGTGTCAGTGGGAGGAATAGCGCCCCATCATTGGTGTCAGTGGGAGGAATAGCGCCCCATCATTGGTGTCAGTGGGAGGAATAGCGCCCCATCATTGGTGTCAGTGGGAGGAATAGCGCCCCATCATTGGTGTCAGTGGGAGGGAATAGCGCCCCATCATTGGTGTCAGTGGGAGGAATAGCGCCCCATCATTGGTGTCAGTGGGAGGAATAGCGCCCCATCATTGGTGTCAGTGGGAGGAATAGCGCCCCATCATTGGTGTCAGTGGGAGGAATAGCGCCCCATCATTGGTGTCAGTGTGGGAGGAATAGCGCCCCATCATTGGTGTCAGTGGGAGGAATAGCGCCCCATCATTGGTGTCAGTGGGAGGAATAGCGCCCCATCATTGGTGTCAGTGGGGGAGGAATAGCGCCCCATCATTGGTGTCAGTGGAGGAATAGCGCCCCATCATTGGTGTCAGTGGGAGGAATAGCGCCCCATCATTGGTGTCAGTGGGAGGAATAGCGCCCCATCATTGGTGTGTCAGTGGGAGGAATAGCGCCCCATCATTCAGGTGTCAGTGGTGAGGGGAGGAATAGCGCCCCATCATTGGTGTCAGTGGGAGGAATAGCGCCCCATCATTGGTGTCAGTGGGAGGAATAGCGCCCCATCATTGGTGTCAGTGCCCCATCATTGAGGAATAGCGCCCCATCATTGGTGTCAGTGGGAGGAATAGCGCCCCATCATTGGTGTCAGTGGGAGGAATAGCGCCCCCCATCATTGGTGTCAGTGGGAGGAATAGCGCCCCATCATTGGTATCAGTGGGAGGAATAGCGTGCCCCATCATTGGTGTCAGTGGAGGAATGGGAGGAATAGTGCCCCATCATTGGTGTCAGTGGGAGGAATAGTGCCCCATCATTGGTGTCAGTGGGAGGAATAGTGCCCCATCATTGGTGTCAGTGGGAGGAATAGTGCCCCATCATTGGTGTCAGTGGGAGGAATAGTGCCCCATCATTGGTGTCAGTGGGAGGAATAGTGCCCCATCATTGGTGTCAGTGGGAGGAATAGTGCCCCATCATTGGTGTCAGTGGGAGGAATAGTGCCCCATCATTGGTGTCAGTGGGAGGAATAGTGCCCCATCATTGGTATCAGTGGGAGGAATAGTGCCCCATCATTGGTATCAGTGGGAGGAATAGTGCCCCATCATTGGTGTCAGTGGGAGGAATAGTGCCCATCATTGGTGTCAGTGGGAGGAATAGTGCCCCATCATTGGTGTCAGTGGGAGGAATAGTGCCCCCATCATTGGTGTCAGTGGGAGGAATAGTGCCCCATCATTGGTGTCAGTGGGAGGAATAGTGCCCCATCATTGGTGTCAGTGGGAGGAATAGTGTGCCCCATCATTGGTGTCAGTGGGAGGAATAGTGCCCCCATCATTGGTGTCAGTGGGAGGAATAGTGCCCCATAATTGGTATCAGTGGGAGGAATAGTGCCCCATCATTGGTGTCAGTGGGAGGAATAGTGCCCCCATAATTGGTATCAGTGGGAGGAATAGTGTCCCATCATTGGTGTCAGTGGGAGGAATAGTGCCCCATCATTGGTGTCATTGGTGGGTGGGAGGCTTAGTGCCCCATCATTGGTGTCAGTGGGAGGAATAGTGTCCCATCATTGGTGTCAGTGGGAGGAATAGTGCCCCATCATTGGTGTCAGTGGGGGGCCGTATACAGGTAAGCAGAGGCCCGCAGGCCGGTTTGGAAGCCCCCGATCTGCAGTCACATCACAGATTTCCTATATGGGGAGTGACACTTACCTTGAGATATTCACTGAATTCATCTTCGAATTTCCGTCCCCAGATGCTCTGCCCCCCCTTCCCCGTCCCTGGAGGAGGAAATCACAGGAGAGGATTAGATCTGCTGCTGGGGGACAATGGAATCCGTCTACACTGGGCGTGATATGTGTATGAATGAAGGTGTCAGACATGTTTTGTTCCATAACTGACACCCCGAACCCCCCCCCCCATGTATATGGCACATTAAAGCCAAACTTCACCCAAAAGGGGAAGCAATTATTGGGGAGGGGGTTCTAGTTTTGACCAGAAGTTCACCCCCCGCACCCTCCTGAGACACGACAGGTCCAGTAGACTGCGGGACCATACACAAAGCGCAGCGCTGTTCGCACATGTGCACTGTGTTTTCCGGCTGTAAAGCGGCGAGCCTTCCCTGCCGGTTTCCCTTAGTTAAGATGGCGGCACCAGGAACCCTTCCTTCTACATGTCCTTATATTATAAGTCAGCCGCTACAGGAGTTGTATCTTCTGCCCTTTAATGCACCATTAGAAATCATGGGGCCCCGTACAGCCTACATGAAAGGGCCCTCCCAAGCACTACACATAGCACATAGTACCAGCATGCTGGTCCCTGTAGTTCTCCATGTACAGGGTAGGTACATGACTGTCTTCAAGGAACCCCCCCCCCCCCCTCCACAACCCAACATGCTGGGCACGCTCAGAAGTGGCTGGACACATGGTAGCTCCCTGCTTCTTCCGGCCACACCCACTAACTGCAGGCAGTGAGCTGTGCGTCTCTGAATCCCTCCACTGGGCACAATACGCATGTCGTCCTCTCAGGCTCCCATTGGACGGATACGAGACAAGACCTCCCCCCCCTCCCCGCCATGTGATGTCCCCATAACCAGGCAAGCGTTCCCTGCAGTTTCACGTGGCGGTCTATGGCCACAGGTCCCGCCCCCCTTGCTGACCCAATGGGAGAACGGACGGGAAGCCCTGTTTGTTGGCAGCAAGACTGAAATCGATGTGATGCCAACAGCCCGCTGCCAACACACACTAATATTTCCGTGGTAAAGCGACTAATTGGCGATGAAGCCCCACTCTAAAAGTGTCCCCTCCCCCGATGTACAAATCAGAGAATGCAGATCTCTGCAGGTCAGGCTGAGGGTCGGCTCTCACCGGTGGGGTCCCCCGTCTGCACCATGAAGCCTTTGATGTTGCGATGGAAAAGGCAGCCGCTGTAGTAGTTGCCGGCACACAAGGCCAAGAAGTTCTGTTGGGGACAACAGAGAAAAATGAGAATGACGTCCACAGATTCAGCAACATTCACCTTCAAGCCAGAGACTCCCCCATCACCGCCACTAGATGTCCCCAACCTGATGGCCAACATCATTCGTCCTACTTCCTCTGAGCCCAGGTCATCCTGAACCTACTACCTCCAGCCTGTGACTGGACAGGGAGAAGGTAAGCAGCAAAATGGTGAGCTCAGCACTCTCATCTGTGATTGGCCCTCTACTTCCATTTGTGATCAGCTCTGTCCAAAGGACACAACAATCACAGAGGGCGCCCGATGGCTTCTATAGTCACCCTCCCAGAACTAGACAACTACCACTAGATGTCCTCAGCCTGATGGTCAACATCATTCATCCTGCTTCCTATGAGCCCAGATCATCCTGGACTTGCCCCTCCTAGGCTGTGACTGGACAGGGAGAAGATGTGCAGCACAATGATGAGCTCAGTACTCTCATCTGTGATTGGCCCTTTACCTCGATCTGTGATCAGCTATGTCCAAAAGACACCGCAATCACAGAGCGCGTCCGATGGGCACCCCGGGGGCAAGGTTCTGGGAGGAGGTTCTATAGTCACCCTCCCAGAACTAAACATCTGCGCTGTAACCGTGCAACCATCTTGCATGAACGGCACGTGTGAGATCTCCTCAGAGCGGCTCGATGATATAAGGGTCAGGAGACTGTGATGGCTACTCCAGAACTTTCACCTTTTCTGCTGGAACCACTGGAGGGTCAGCTTGGCCTTGTGCTGAGGGTCATTGTCTTGTTAGAAAGTCCAAATGTGTCCCATGTGCAGAGGAATGCAAATAGGTCTGCCAGTGTTCTCTGGTAACATGCTGCATTCATCTTGCAATCAATTTTCCACAAGATCCCCCCGTGCCTTTAGAGCTCACCCCACCCCCCCCCAAAACATCAGTAAGCCCCACCATGCTTCACAGTGGGGGCGGCATTCTTGTTGCCGCTGACCACTTGTTAAACATAGCGCTTCTGGCTTTGACCATAAAGCTCTATTTTGGTCTGGTCACTCCAGGTTACAGTGTGCCAGAAGCTGTGGGGCGTGTGAAGGTGTTGCCGGGCTTTTTATTTTGTGGCATTAGTGCAGTACAGGCTTCTTTCTGGCAACTCGACCATGCAGCTCATTTTTGTTCAAGTATCGTCGTATTGTGTTCCTTAGAAAAAAAACTGCTCCATCGCTTTCCAGAGCAGCCTGGATTTCTCCTGAGGTTACCTGTGGCGGTTTTCTTTATATCTCGAACAATTCTTCTGACAGCTTGTGGCTGCAATCTTTCTTGGTCCACCTGACCTTGGCTCGGTATCAGGAGATCCCCGAACTTTCCACTTCCTAATAAGTGATTAAACAGAACTGACTGGCCTATTCAAGGCTTTGGATATCTTCTTATATCCTCCACCCCCAATGACATCACCAATCTTGTCTCCAAATATCACCCAAACCGTCCTCAATGCTGCTTCCACCACCTACTGCTCTCTAGCTCCCTTGTCTCCTCCTCCCATGCTTGTCTCCAGGAATTCTCCAGAGCCTCCCCATCCTCTGGAACTCTCTACCCCAATCTATCTGACTATCACCTACTCTGCCCACTTTTAGGCGATCTCTGAAAACCTCTCTCTTCAGGGAAGCCTATCCTGCCCTCAGCTAATAATGGAATCTTCTATTCCTCCTACCAGTTCATCCCCCACAGTTACTATTTTTGTACCACTAGCCCCTCCCTCTTAGATTGTAAGCTCCAGGGATCAGGGCCCTCCTGACCGTCTTGTATTGAACTGTATTGTTGCTGTATTGTCTCCCTCTATATTGTAAAGAGCTGAGCAAACTGTTGGCGCCATAAATCCTGCATGATAATATCCTGTTCCAGCTTTATAAAGTCCCATTACTTTGTTACGCAGGTCTTTTGACAGTTCTTTTCTGCTCCCCATGGCTCAGTATCCAGCCTGCTCAGTGTCTCCACATGGGAGCTAACAAACTCATTATTTATACACAGACATTAATTACAATGTTACACACTCACCTCGCAAGCCTTCGGCGCTCTCTCGCAGAACACTTCAATTTTTATATCGCCCAAATCTGTGTGCAGAGTCACCGCCTGAAAGACACCCGGCATCAGCCAATCAGATTCATCTGGAGAGACATTGCATGATTGGAAATGACGCCGACTTCTGATACTCACCATCCTGTTTCCCTCCCCCGATCCTGTAATAGACAGAAATACAACAAGGACTTTAGAAGTGTACTCTGGTCATATATTGTCTGCCCCCCTGAGACTGAGAGCAGCTCCTCAACCTACATAAAGCTCAGCCTGGCACAGAACAGCTCCTTCACCTTTCTCTACACACCTCACAGCACTACACTCCGCCATGTAACCGGAATATGCACATCCCTTCCCCCTCCATCATTCCCAATCCTATCCACATTACACTCCAGCTCCTCTCACCATTCCTATACTCACCTCTTCCCTCCTCTGGGTGTACCAACATGGCCACCGCACCACTTCCTCTTCACCTTTTTACATTTCCTGGGAACCGACTTCCGGTTCCGCCCAGCGCTTCCTGTGCTCTGGGTAAAGTATGATAGTCGTCATAAACCTTATACAGGAAGAAGCTGTAGTGTTGGGTGTAGTAAGATGGCCGTCAAACCTCTTATACAAGAAAAAAAGCGGTGGTGTTGGGTGTAGTACAATGGCCGTCACATCCCTTATACAGGAGAAAGCTGTGGTGTTGGGTATAGTAAGAAGGCCGTCATACATGTTATAAAGGAAACTATGGTGTTGGGTGTAGTAAGATGGCCGTCATACCTTTTACACAAGAAGCTGTGGTTTTAGGTGTAGTAAGATGGCCGTACATAGCGCCTTACACAGGAGCTGTGTTGTTGGGTGTAGTAAGATGGCCGTCACATCTCTTATACAGGAAGAAGCTGTGGCGTTGGGTGTAGTAAGATGGCCGCCTCCTGTATTGACCCATGATGATGTGTTCTCAGTGGTGGTGAGTGTTCTGAGCTGTTAAGCATTATTATTGTTGTTATTATTAGATCTGGTTTAGCTTTTTTTAATGCCATATATTTGCAGCTCATTACCCCAGAGGGTGTAGCAGGGTGGCAATAGGAACTACAAGTCTCAGCATGTCGTCTCATCTCCCTATAGTTCCAGTTGCTCCTCCCTGTGTATTGCTGAGTGTGAAGGTGACCTTCCGAATCCTTCCTACAAGAATGGAAGCCACCATCGCTGAGCTCCTCCGACAATGCCAGTCGCCTGGCTGCACATTGCAGCGTCCTCCACTCATCCTAGATTACAGTCGCCCTCTACTGGTAGGAAATAGCCTCTGTTACTGCTGACATCCTTCAGAAAATGCCCCTTCCCCGGCTCTCCCAGGCTTTGCTACTTTCACATTGACAGACCCGTTGCAAGCATGCTGCCAGTGAAGCCAGAACTCCTGATCTGTAGACTTCTTCCAGGTCATTGACGAATGGAGCCTTTGATTTAGATTGCCAGGCAAATGGTATTTTTAGAATCTCAGGAAGATTCTGGCTCCTTCCCAACCAGTAAGATAGGTGGATTTTTGAATTCCAGTGTAACCATATATACTGGGATTTTCTGGAATGTTCTGTGACCTCATACGTGTGATAGGTGGGGGGAAGGTTCCTGGACTGGGGAAGCTGGGACAGTTCTCAGGATCTTCTGTGACATCATACGTGTGATAGGTGGGGGGAGGGTTCCTGGACTGGGGAAGCTGGGACAGTTCCTGGGTCAGTTCCTGGGATTTTCTGGAATCTTCTGTGACTTCATATGTGTGATAGGTGGGGGGAGGGTTCCTGGACTGGGGAAGTGGGGACAGTTCCTGGGTCAGTTCTCGGATCTTCTGGAATCTTCTGTGACATCATACGTGTGATAGGTGGGGGGAGGGTTCCTGGACTGGGGAAGCTGGGACAGTTCCTGGTGGCTCTTCAGGTTCCTAGAAACTGTCTGGAGGGGAGTTCTTGGTCCTTTATATTGGAGTTGGGGGATACCCAGGCAGGGGACTTGGTCATCACTTCCACTTCTTACTGCAGTTATTGTTCCCCAACATTAGCATATGAGCACCTATTGTTCTCGTCCTGGGGATTGGACGGGGGAGCACTTGGATTTTTTTTTTTATTTATTTCTTCACTTTATTTTGCCTCTGTGTTGTTTTTTTTTTTTTTTTTTTTTAGACCAAGGACGGAGGATACAACCAGAAGATGACTTGGGCATCAATTCCATTTTTTCTGCAATTTATTGTTCCCCGACATTAACATAGAAGCACCTATTATTCTTGTTGTGCTGGGCTTGTTCATGGGAGCACCTTTGTACCTTGTTGTGTTTTTATTTATTTTTTAAATTTTTATTTTTGGTTCTTTGAACCAGAGATGGAGGATACGGCCAGTAAGATGACTTGGACGTCAGTTTAATTTTTTTTTTTTAAGTTATTGTTCCCCAGCATTAGCAGAAAAGCACTTTGTCGGGTGTATTCTGGTCATGCTGGGATTGTATGGAGAGAGAACACTTTTGTTTTTAATTTAGGCTATTTTTTTTTGTTTCTTTATACCGGAGTTGGGTCCAGGGGGATGACATGAGCATCTGCTCCAGTATATTGTTCCCCAAGATTAGCAAATTAGCACCTTCTGATGTTCTTGTCATGCTGGGATTGTATGGGGAGCACTTTTTTTTTTTTTTTATTATTAATATTTTATATATATATATATACACACTTTGAGAACCCATCAGATCTCAATGGGGAGAACTCTCCTGCTGGATCTCTATACTGATATGGACAGGGGATGGGTGAGGAACGTAAGGATGTCCTATCGTTTGATGGAAATGAAAATGATCGACCTACAGAGGACTGAATTCAAAGACACCCCGAAAATCAAAGTGAAGAAATGATGCAGCAGGCGAGTCCATGTTGGTGAAATGTCATTGCAGCAACTGAGAATGGTCCTCAGTAGTCTGTATGGCCCCCACGTGCTTGTATGCATGCCTGACAATGTCGGGGGAGGCTCCTAATGAGACCACAGATGGTGTCCTGGGGGATTTCCTCCCAGATCTGGACCACGACATCACTGAGGTGCAACCTGGCGGCGTCGGATGGACCGAAACATGACATCAGAGGGGTTCTATTGGATTTAGGTCAAACGAGAGTGGGGACCATTCAGTAGTATCAATTCCTTCATCCTCCAGGAACTGCCTACATACTCTCCCCACATGAGGCCGGGCATTGTTGTGCACCAGGAGGAACCCAGGACCCACTGCACCAGGAGGAACCCAGGACCCACTGCAACAGGAGGAACCCAGGACCCACTGCAACAGGAGGAACCCAGGACCCACTGCAACAGGAGGAACCCAGGACCCACTGCAACAGGAGGAACCCAGGACCCACTGCAACAGGAGGATCCCAGGACCCACTGCACCAGCATAGGGTCTGACAATGGGTCCAAGGATTTCATCCCGATACCTAATGGCAGTCAGGGTGCCATTGTCTAGCCTGTAGAGGTCTGTGCGTCCCTCCATGGATATGCCTCCCCAGACCATCACTGACCCACCACCAAAACGGTCATGCTGAACCATGTTACAGGCAGCAGAATGTTCTCCACGGCTTCTCCAGACCCTTTCACGTCTGTCGCATGTGCTCAGGGTGAACCTGCTCTCATCTGTGAAAAGCACAGGGTGCCAGTGGTGGACCTGCCAATTCTGGGGTTCAATGGCAAATGCCTATCCAGCTCTATGGTGCCGAGCAGTGAGCACAGGGCCCACTAGAGGATGTGGGGCCCTCTGGCCACCCTCATGAAGTCTGTTTCTGATTGTTTGGTCAGAGACATTCACAGCAGTGGCCTGCTGGAGGTCATTTTGTAGGGCTCTGGCAGGGCTCATCCTGTTCCTCCTTGCACAAAGGAGCAGATACCGGTCCTGCTGATGGGTTAAGGACCTTTTACGACCCTGTCCAGCTGTCCTAGAGAAACTGTCTGTTCCTGGAATCTCCTCCATGCTCTTGAGACTGTGCTGGGAGACGCAGCAAACCTTCTGGCAATGGCATGTATTGATGTGCCATCCTGGAGGAGTTCGACTGCCTGTACAACCTCTGTAGGGTCCAGGTATGGCCTCATGCTACCAGTAGTGACAGTAGCAGTGTTTTGGGGGTCACCTCATTGTTACCCATCTAGTACACCTGTTGTTCATTTCATTTAACACCAAAGCAGCTGAAACTGATGAACAACCCCCTCTGCTACTTACCTGACCAGATCAATACTCAGGAGTGTCTTTGACTTGATGCTAGACTCTGATTAAACAGTCTTCATTTAATTTTTTTTGGTGTGTGTTCTCTATATATATATTTATTATTATTATTCTTTATACCAGAGATGGAGGATACGGCCAGAGCCAGGAAGAAGACTTTTTTTCTGCAGTTTATTGTTCCCCAAAGTTATCATATAAGCACCTATTGTTCTTGTCATGCTGGGATTGTATGGGGGGGGATCTCTTTTGTTATTTTATTTGTTTTGCTCCTTTAGACTAGGGATGGAGGATACGGCCAGGAAGATGACTTTGGCATCAATTCCATTTTTGCTTGAAGTTATTGTTCCCCAACATGAGCATACAGGCATGTTGAGATTGTTGCTCTTGTCATGCTTGTATTGTATGGAAAACACTTTTGTTTTTAATTTAGCCTATTTTTTTTTTGGTTCTTTATATCAGAGTTGGGAGATTGGCAGATGACATGGGCATCACTTCCACTTTTTGCCCCAGTTTATTGTTCCCTAACATTGGCATATCAGCACCTTTTTGTTGTTCTTGTCATGCTTGGATTGTATGGGGGAACTCCTTTATGGTTTGTTTTTTTTTCATTTTGCCTGTTTTTTTTTTTTTGTTTTCAGACTGCTCTACGTGGTTGAAGTGAATGCTGGGTAGTCGGTGGACCAGCCATCTCCTGTTATCCTCTTCGCCCCATCTTCGGTCTCCAGTGCGACATCTGATGGACCTCCATTCTGTAGTCTCCCACCTCAAAGCCTTGGCCCCTCCAGCCCTGGCCGAGAGCTGGGATAATGTGGGCCTATTGGTGGAGCCCAGCCCTCCACATCGGGTACAGAAACTATTGCTGACCAATGACCTGACGGAAGAGGTCCTGGAGGAAGCGGTAGGGATGGGAGCCAACATGGTCCTGTCCTATCACCCTCCCATTTTCAAGGCTCTGAAGCGTCTGACGGCCGGACACTGGAAGGAGCGCCTGGTGGTGAAAGCTTTGGAAAACCGTCTGGCCATATATTCCCCACACACAGCCTGTGACGCGTTGAGTAATGGTGTTAATGACTGGCTGGGCAGGGCGCTGGGTGAGTGGTCACTCTGTGTGTTAGGGAACACCTAAATCCTGGGCCTGACATTCTGAATACCAGCCTTTTCCAATGATGCTCACATACATATGTGCCTTTCAGCAAGACCATCAAATGAGGAAGTATGGGGTTATCATTCCTGGTCTGAAAATGCTACTTGCCTGGCTGTGTCTGACATCAATACTATTTCAGTCACTGACCTGGAACAAGTGTGCTGTAAAGCAGAGACAGAAATGTGTCAGAATTCCTTATCTCTGTATTCCAGAGGGCATTGAAGCCAAGGCCTTCTCATGACAGCCATGTGTGAGCGTAGGGTGGGGTTGTTTTCCCCTTCCCCTAGCTTTTACAGTCTGCAGATGCTGTAGCCAGGGGTAGAGATAGGTGCTTGTTGTCTAGGGGAGCTATCGGTTCTCCAGGCAGGACTATATACCGGCATCTGTGGCTGGAAGGGATGCAGCAGCCAATACATGCAGCATCACCTCCCCTGAGTTTGGATGATGGGATCAGCGTCATCATCCTTGTACTAGTCCCTCTGGTGGTGCTTTTAGCAGAACTAACGTCTTTTCTTCTCCATGATGACCCTTACCCTCTCCTCCATGATGACCCTTACCCTCTCCTCCATGATGACCCTTACCCTCTCCTCCATGATGACCCTTACCTTCTCCTCTCTCTCCATGATGACCCATACCTTCTCCTCTCCTTCTCCATCTCCTCCTACGTGATGACCTTTATCTTCTATTCTTCTCCTCCATGATGACCCTTACCTTCTCCTCTCCTCCTCCATGATGACCCTCACCTTCTCTCTCTCCGTAAAGACTTTCATCTGATCTTCTCCTCCACAATGACCCATACCTTCTCTCCTCCTCCACAATGATGCTTTCCTTCTACTCTTCTCTCCAATAATGACCCTTACCTTCTTCTCTCTTCTCCAGGATGACCCATACCTTTTTCCTCTCCTTCCTTCTGCAGGATGACCCATACCTTCTCCTCTCCTTTTTTTTGTCTGGGATGACCCATACCGTCTCCTTTCCTTCTCCGGGATGACCCAGACAGTCTCCTCTCCTTTCCTTCTCCGGGGATGACCCAGACAGTCTCCTCTCCTTTCCTTCTCCGGGATGACCCAGACAGTCTATTCTCCTTTCCTTCTCCGGGATGACCCAGACAGTCTCCTCTCCTTTCCTTCTCCGGGGATGACCCGACAGTCTCCTCTCCTTTCCTTCTCCGGGGATGACCCGCACAGTCTCCTCTCCTTTCCTTCTCCGGGGATGACCCGCACAGTCTCCTCTCCTTTCCTTCTCCGGGATGACCCGCACAGTCTCCTCTCCTTTCCTTCTCCGGGGATGACCCGCACAGTCTCCTCTCCTTTCCTTCTCCGGGGATGACCCGCACAGTCTCCTCTCCTTTCCTTCTCCGGGGATGACCCAGACAGTCTCCCGCACAGTCTCCTCTCCTTTCCTTCTCCGGGATGACCCGCACAGTCTCCTCTCCTTTCCTTCTCCGGGGATGACCCGCACAGTCTCCTCTCCTTTCCTTCTCCGGGATGACCCGCACAGTCTCCTCTCCTTTCCTTCTCCGGGATGACCCAGCACAGTCTCCTCTCCTTTCCTTCTCCGGGGATGACCCGCACAGTCTCCTCGCCTTTCCTTCTCCGGGATGACCCGCACAGTCTCCTCGCCTTTCCTTCTCCGGGGATGACCCGCACAGTCTCCTCGCCTTTCCTTCTCCGGGGATGACCCGCACAGTCTCCTCGCCTTTCCTTCTCCGGGGATGACCCGCACAGTCTCCTCGCCTTTCCTTCTCCGGGGATGACCCGCACAGTCTCCTCGCCTTTCCTTCTCCGGGGATGACCCGCACAGTCTCCTCGCCTTTCCTTCTCCGGGGATGACCCGCACAGTCTCCTCTCCTTTCCTTCTCCGGGGATGACCCGCACAGTCTCCTCGCCTTTCCTTCTCCGGGGATGACCCGCACAGTCTCCTCGCCTTTCCTTCTCCGGGGATGACCCGCACAGTCTCCTCTCCTTTCCTTCTCCGGGGATGACCCAGACAGTCTCCTCTCCTTTTTCCTTCTCCGGGGATGACCCAGACAGTCTCCTCTCCTTTCCTTCTCCGGGGATGACCCAGACAGTCTCCTCTCCTTTCCTTCTCCGGGGATGACCCAGACAGTCTCCTCTCCTTTCCTTCTCCGGGGATGACCCAGACCATCTCCTCTTTCCCGGTGACCCATACCTTTTTATATTCTTCTCTCCTGTGATGACCCCCACCTTCTCCTCTCCTCCTCCATGATGACCTTTATCTTCTCCATGATGTTACTTTCTTTCTGCTCTTCTCCACTATGATGACCCTTACCTTCTCCTTTTCTCCATCATGGCCCCAACCTTCCCCTCTCCTGCCCCATGGCTATGACCCTTACCTTCTTTTCTTCTCCATGAAGACCCTCATCTTCTCTTCTTCTCTATGAAGACTGTAACCTTCTGATCTTCTCCTCCACAATGACCCATACCTTCTCTTCTCCTCCACAATGACCCATACCTTCTCCTCTCCTCCTCAATTAAGACCCTTACCTCTCCATGGTAACCTTTACCATCTCCTCTCCTGTTCCATGATGACCCTAACTTTTTTCTTTCCTCCTCCATGATGTGTGCTCTCATCCTTA
Organism: Staurois parvus; assembly: GCA_951230385.1. NCBI lineage: Eukaryota > Metazoa > Chordata > Amphibia > Anura > Ranidae > Staurois > Staurois parvus. The sequence goes on along the minus strand of CATNWA010021476.1, from coordinate 18,607 downwards.
TGTACATTCTTGTCTGCAGAAGCTCTTTAAAGAGAAATGGTCACAACTGGTCTTTTGCAGGAACTGGGTTTCTACTGGTAAATAAGAAGAAGAATGTAAATGGTCACAGGGCTTTTCCACTCCGCTAAGCTCACTATGTAGCTCAGAAACAACACTTGAGATCAGGGGCGGAATGACAACTTATGGGGCCCCCGGCAATAGGGGATCATGGGGCCCCTGTGTCCTCACCCACACCCAAAAACCACACCCAAAAGAGCCTATGAAAGGTACCAGAGGCATCTCATGGGGCCTCTTACTGACTCCGGGCCCTCAGGCAGTGCCCAAGTTTCTGATGGTCAGTCTGCCCCTGCTTGAGATAAGTGTGAAGTGGGGTAGTTGACAGGTCAGTAGCTTTCAGACCTCAAGAGTACCGTTTGTGCTGGCTTTTAGTTCCAGAGTCATCTTCAAAGTAATCAAAGATGGTATATTGAAAATCTTAAATACGCACGGCCACACATGTATTGTTGTAAAACCAAATGATCAGATTTTTGTGTTTGTACTCTCTGCAGGCCCATGTGTGTCAGTGCCAATCAGGGCCTGCACCTCCCTTTCTCACCCCGGTGGATATGACCACATCTTGGAGTTTGGCCGTGATGCCTCAGAGACCTTCTTGCCCAGGCTGCAATCCCTGCAGGACGCCCGCGTGCGCACTTACCAGCTCTTGTAATGATGCACTCTATGTGTACATCTTGTCTAATCTATGACATATGGCATACACCGTCTACAGTGCCTGTATTCATTTTCCAGGAACGATACTGAAGGCAGTGTCCGCATCCGCCTAAGCTGCTCCCATGATGCTTTGCGGCAGGCCCTGGCTATTTTGTCAGAGAAGTCGAGTCTACGTGATAGTGTAGAGCTCATCGCACTGCAGAAGGTGAGGAATATGCTGCATAAAGATTTACAGCTGGCCAAACAAAAAAACTAAGCTGTTTGGTGGAGGGGGTGGTAACAGAAGAACACAGTAGGCCGTGTTTGGGTTGTATAGTGAAAATACAGCAGAAAAATATATTCAGTTCTGTAGAGATACAAATATGTGTGAGCTCAGCAACTTTTTTTTTTCGAAAATATACCTGTTTTATGGGTTTTTTTTTTTTTTTTCCTGAAATATTTTTGTCCTCAGACCCCCCTACTGGACACAGGCATGGGGCGTCTCTGTACTCTGTCTGAGCCTGTGTCCATTTCTACAGCCGTGGAACGCGTCAAACATCACTTGGGATTGGCGCACGTCCGTCTGGCACTGGGAAAGAGGAAGACTCTAGGTGAGCTATATTTCTCCTCTCCTCCTCCATGGTGATGCTTTCCTTCTACTCTTCTCCCCAGTAATGACCCTGACCTTATCTTCTCTTTCTACATGATGACTTCTACCTTCACTCGTTCTCCATGATTACCCTGATTTTATCTTCTCCTTCTCTTCTCCTTTTTCCATGTTGACCCTTACCCTCTGCTCCTCCTTAATGATTCTTAACTTCTACTCTTCTCCCCCCAATAATGACCCTCACATTCTTCTCTCCTCCTCGATGACCCATACCTTCTCCTCTCCTTCCTTCTCCTCGATGACCCATACCTTCTCCTCTCCTTCCTTCTCCAGGATGACCCATACCTTCTCCTCTCCTTCCTTCTCCAGGATGACCCATACCTTCTCCTCTCCTTCCTTCTCCTCGATGACCCATACCATCTCCTTCCTTTCCTTCTCTAGGATGACCCATACCTTCTCCTCTCCTTCCTTCTCCTCGATGACCCATACCATCTCCTTCCTTTCCTTCTCTAGGATGACCCATACCTTCTCCTCCTTCTCCTTCCTTCTCCTCAATGACCCATACCTTCTCCTCTCCTTTCCTTCTCCTCGGATGACCCATACCTTATCTCCATCCTTCTCCTCGATGACCCATCCTTCTCCTCGATGACCCATACCTTCTCCTCTCCATCCTTCTCCTCGATGACCCATACCTTCTCCTCTCCATCCTTCTCCTCGATGACCCATACCTTCTCCTCTCCATCCTTCTCCTCGATGACCCATACCTTCTCCTCTCCATCCTTCTCCTCGATGACCCATACCTTCTCCTCTCCATCCTTCTCCTCGATGACCCATACCTTCTCCTCTCCATCCTTCTCCTCGATGACCCATACCTTCTCCTCTCCATCCTTCTCCTCGATGACCCATACCTTCTCCTCTCCATCCTTCTCCTCGATGACCCATACCTTCTCCTCTCCATCCTTCTCCTCGATGACCCATACCTTCTCCTCTCCATCCTTCTCCTCGATGACCCATACCTTCTCCTCTCCTTCCTTCTCCTCGATGACCCATACCTTCTCCTCTCCTTCCTTCTCCAGGATGACCCATACCTTCTCTCCCTTCCTTCTCCTCGATGACCCATACCTTCTCCTCTCCTTGATGACCCATACCATCTCCTCTCCTTCCTTCTCCTTGATGACCCATACCGTCTCCTCTCCTTCCTTCTCCTTGATGACCCATACCGTCTCCTCCCCTTCCTTCTCCAGGATGACCCATACCGTCTCCTCCCCTTCCTTCTCCAGGATGACCCATACCGTCTCCTCCCCTTCCTTCTCCAGGATGACCCATACCGTCTCCTCCCCTTCCTTCTCCAGGATGACCCATACCGTCTCCTCCCCTTCCTTCTCCAGCATGACCCATACCGTCTCCTCCCCTTCCTTCTCCAGGATGACCCATACCATTTCCTTCTCCAGGATGACCCATACCGTCTCCCCCTTCCTCCTCCCCATACCGTCCTCCCCCTTCCTTCTCCAGGATGACCCATACCGTCTCCTCCCCTTCCTTCTCCAGGATGACCCATACCGTCTCCTCCCCCTTCCTTCTCCAGGATGACCCATACCGTCTCCTCCCCTTCCTTCTCCAGGATGACCCATACCGTCTCCTCCCCTTCCTTCTCCAGGATGACCCATACCGTCTCCTCCCCTTCCTTCTCCAGGATGACCCATACCGTCTCCTCCCCTTCCTTCTCCAGGATGACCCATACCGTCTCCTCCCCTTCCTTCTCCTGGATGACCCATACCGTCTCCTCCCCTTCCTGCTCTAGGATGACCCATACCGTCTCCTCTCCTTTTCTTCTCCATGATGACTCTTACCCTCTCCTCCTCCCATGATAATGCTTACTTTCTACTCTTTTCCTCAATGATGACACTTGCCTTTATCCTCTCTTCCTCCATGATGACCTACTTTTTTTCTTTAGCATTCTTTATACATAGTAATTAAGAAGGAGAAGTGAACTAACAGAATTTGGTTCTCTTACTCCCAGAATCCTCTGTTAGTGTGATGGCCGTGTGTGCTGGATCAGGAAGCAGCATCCTCAGCGGAGTCCCTGCTGATCTCTACCTGACAGGTAAAGTGCACTGTATGTGAAACAAATTCCTCAGCACTCAGTCCTGCTATCCTGTAAAGGGGACCTGTGTTCATTCTGATGGTATATATGTATGTATATAATCACAAGTCTACCAGTTAAGGTCTGCAGTCTCTAGTGACATGAAACCCTCACAATGTGGGATCTTTGCCTAGGCTTTGGCTCTGCAGGAGGGAGCTTAAGAGCAACAGTTTTATTTGTGGACAGAAAAGTTTGCATACTCAGGCATTTGGTTAATCGATGCTAAAGACTTTAAACCTGACCCTTCACTGCCTACCCGTCTCCATCATTGTGTCTATTACTACAGTACAGGTACTCTTTTTAGCAAGGATGGTATCCCTAAATTCCATTTTGATCAATCGTTTCTGCTTTATATCTCTTCAAAATCTTTATACCGGGCAGCTCAATGTCTATAATGTTTTATTGCCTTTCCCATCCCGAGCCATGCACATACCTTGCCACAATGACACATAGAATCTACTCAATGCTTCAACCCTAGAAAAGCGGAGGAGAACCTCTCTTTGAAAGTCTGGTAGTCCTCAAAAATTACAGGCAATGTTGTCGTTCCTTCCCAACCAAGCTGGATATTTGTGCTGTCCATAAGGCGTTGTGTAATAATTGTTCCCAAAAAACTCAGATTATTCACCCGCTCAACCTGTCTGTCTCCCCCCTCAGGTGAAATGTCCCATCATGAAGTGCTGGACGCGGTGGCGGAGGGTCGCAGTGTCATCCTGTGCGAACACAGTAATTCAGAGCGGGGGTATCTACAGGAGCTGCAGGGGCAGATTGCAGAGAGACTGGAGGGCAAGGTAGAGGTGGTGGTGTCCAAGAAAGACCGGGACCCCCTGCTGGTGGTGTGAGGAACAGCAATAAGAACCCCCTGGGTGGTGTGAGGGACAGCAATAAGACCCCCCTGCTGGTGGTGTGAGGAACAGCAATAAGACCGGGACCCCCTGCTGGTGGTGTGAGGAACAGCAATAACCGGGACCCCCTGCTGGTGGTGTGAGGAACAGCAATAAGACCGGGACCCCCTGCTGGTGGTGCGAGGAACAGCAATAAGGGACCAATAAAAGACCGGGACCCCCTGCTGGTGGTGCGAGGGACAGCAATAAGACCGGGACCGGGTGGTGTGAGGAACCCCCTGGGACCCCCTGCTGGTGGTGCGAGGAACAGCAATAAGACCGGGACCCCCTGCTGGTGGTGCGAGGAACGCAATAAGACCGGGACCCCCTGCTGGTGGTGTGAGGAACAGCAATAAGACCGGGACCCCCTGCTGGTGGTTTGAGGAACAGCAATAAGACCGGGACCCCCTGCTGGTGGTGCGAGGAACAGCAATAGCAATTAGGAACAGCGGAATTAGACCCCCCCCCCCTCCCCCTGCTGGTGGTGCGAGGAACAGCAATTAGACTGGGACCCCCTGCTGGTGGTGTGAGGAACAGCAGACGGTTATATATTATGACAATAAACTGGCAGATCTCTGAGCATCTTTGTGTGTTTATTTAGGATCTTTCCAAAAACCTTTTCATCCCTCTGCTTACATAATTTGCTCACTCCTTCTCCCAGACGTCTTTACATCTTGCATTCACATTCGAGGCATGCCCTGCAGTAGGTTTATCATAAGCAATGCTGTACACAGATGCCGGGGTTGCAGTTTTCATACCACACTGAGACTGCTCAGGTGATACAGCAAAGGGGGACCATCCCACTTATCGGTCAGTTTCATAAAGTGATGGCAAAGCCTACCTTCATAACAGAAGCAGATAAGGATCTCTGATGGAGTGTGGATGTAGAGGTGAGAGAGGATTCCGTTTTCCTTCCAAAATCTTTCATTGCAAAAAAAAAAATAACAATAATCAGGGAGAAGTTTAGTTGTACTTATTGGAACAATATTGGAATTTTTCAGTAGCGCCCCTGCATGTGGTGTGAGGATCAGCACTACCCTCTAGTTTAAAAAAAAAGCTTGTCAATAATTACTTTGTGTCTGTTGAGTGTTCAGTCCTTTATAGCGTCAAACCTGTATGACTTGAGATTTTTTTTTACAACACTCACTGCTCTATCTCGCTGACAATCTGATTTATCTTGCAATTTAGAATTTTTTTATTAACTTATTTTGTTGTTGAGAATATCTCTTGACACCCAGTGACTGGGTCTATTTTCTCTGTAGTAAGGTCAGATTTTGGTAGGAGGGTCCAGCAGGCTCCTGTAAACTACACAGGACGCTGCCTCAAGTGTTAAACATAAGAACACATCACTGGAATCACTTTAGATGTGCATCTCTGCTCTTCACAGGGTGCTGCAGACTTTAGCTCTGCAATCTGCTGATCAGTGGCTAGATTATGCGCTAATAGTAGTGTAGTAAATGATCAGCTGATTGCACTGGTAAAGTGGCTCTAAAGGCAGATTTTTTTTTTTTTTTTAAACCTTGCATTCTATTTATACTTACCTGAGCCCCATCTCCATCCAGCAATGTGCATGAGAGCTGAAGCTCTCCCAAATCTCACTCTCCTCATTGGCGCGTGCTGCTGTCACTCACAGCCAGTGAGCCAATGAGAGAGTGGGGGTAGGGCGTTGGTGGGAATGGACAATGTCCATTCACAGGAGCGTGGCTCGGCAGCGAGCGAGCCTGCTTGAGTGCCCTTATAGCAAGAGGCTGCTGTTGGGGGCACTCGGCAGAAGGAGGAGCCAGGCCACAGGTTGGAGACCCAAATAAGAAGAGGATTGGGGCTGCTCTGTGCAATGGTTTTGGTAGCAGGAAAGTAAGACGTGTCCATTTTTCTGTGCACGTGCTGTAAGACCCAAAGACATATATGGCAATGCATGATATAGGCTGCCGTTCCTGAGCAAACACGGCCTGCACACACATTGATGTGAACCAAGCCTTAATGGTTTATAGTAAACAGTTACATTCCCAGCACGTCAGGAGTGTTCCTGCACTCGGAGCCGGGTGGGAAGGGGTTAATGGCTGAGTTCCTGCCGCTCGGAGCTGGGGGGGGGGAAGGGTTAATGGCCGAGTCGCTCGGAGTCGGGTGGGAAGGGGTTAATGGCTGAGTTCCTGTCGCTCGGAGCCGGGTGGGAAGGGGTTAATGGCTGAGTTCCTGTCGCTCGGAGCCGGGTGGGAAGGGGTTAATGGCTGAGTTCCTGTCGCTCGGAGCCGAGTGGGAAGGGGTTAATGGCCGAGTTCCTGCCGCTCGGAGCCGGGTGGGGTTAATGGCCGAGTTCCTACCGCTCGGAGCCGGGTGGGAAGGGGTTAATGGCTGAGTTCCTGTCGCTCGGAGCCGGGTGGGAAGGGGTTAATGGCTGAGTTCCTGCCGCTCGGAGTCGGGTGGGATGGGGTTAATGGCTGAGTTCCTGTCGCTCGGAGCCGGGTGGGAAGGGGTTAATGGCTGAGTTCCTGTCGCTCGGAGTCGGGTGGGATGGGGTTAATGGCTGAGTTCCTGCCGCTCGGAGTCGGGTGGGATGGGGGTTAATGGCTGAGTTCCTGTCGCTCGGAGCCGGGTGGGAAGGGGTTAATGGCTGAGTTCCTGTCGCTCGGAGTCGGGTGGGAAGAGGTTAAATGGCTGAGTTTCCTGTCGCTGGGAGCCGGTGGGGTTAATGGCCGAGTTCCTGCCGCTCGGAGCCGGATGGGAAGGGGTTAATGGCTGAGTTTCTTTCTCTTCTTTGTTTTCCTGAACTTCTTTCTCTGATGTTCTCAGTCCTATTCTGCAGAAAAACCATTCAGTTACAATGTATTCATTCATTCCTAAAACTTTGGTGGAGGAATATTTGTAAGATACACGCCGGGCCCCGTGCTGAAAGATTGGAGACCCCGGCAGTAGGATAATGAGATTAGTGAACACATTCCCGTCCTTTAGTGAATCAGCCCCACTGACTCTGGGAGACCCCAAATATCACAGGAAGCACAGTGCAATCTATTGATCATTCCATGGCGGAGAGCGTTCTGATCCGGGGTCGCTCGGGGACAATCATGAGGACGTCACGAGGGTCCGGAGTACCTAATACACAACGGGTGACTCTCATCAGACCGGAAACACGATTATCACTCTGACATGACTGTATGCATGGCGATCCAATCCGCATTCTTCCTGTCATCCTCCAATCACATCCCATCATCCTCCAATCACATCCCATCGCCCCCAATCACATATCACCCTCCAATCACATCCCATCGCCCCCCAATCACATCCCATCACCCCCCAATCACATCCCATCACCCTCCGATCACATCCCATCACCCCCAATCACATCCCATCACCCTCCAATCACATCCCATCGCCCCCCAATCACATCCCATCACCCCCAATCACATCCCATCACCCTCCAATCACATCACATCACCCCCAATCACATCCCATCACCCCCCAATCCCATCACCCCCCAATCACATCCCATCACCCCCCATCACTCCTCTCCAGGTTTTTACTTTCCCTGCAGATGATCCCTACACACACCGATATATCACACAGACCCTGCGAGCTCTGGGATCAAAACTGTCATCTTGGTTCACATACATTGCAGTACATGTTCAAGCTGGCCAACCTGTCACAGTGATCCCCTCTGACCAGCATGTGAGCCCAGCCACCTCTGCATTGCCTCCTGTGCTGCCTCCCAGCCCTGATCTACATTACCCCTCCCCCATCTCCTCCCTGATCTCCCTTACACCTCCCCCCTCTCCTCCCTGATCTCCCTTACCCCTCCCCTCTCTGATCTCCCATACTCCTCCCCTCCCCCATGTCTGGGTGTCCCCTCCTCCAGCAGTCTCTGCTCTGGAAGCACATGGTGTGGGTGAGTGATGAATGGATTGTATAGGAAGTGTCCATCGGATACAATGAGCTACAAATATAACCTGCACTCTGTATACTGATCTCATTGTTACAGCGTGTCCTGTGTACAGTGATCAGTGCCAGGCGGGGTGCACAGTGATCAGTGCCAGGCGGGGGGTGCACAGTGCTGGCTGTACAGTGATCAGTGCCAGGCAGGGTGCACAGTGCTGGCTGTACAGTGATCAGTGCCAGGATGGGTGCACAGTGCTGGCTGTACAGTGATCAGTGCCAGGCTGGGTGCACAGTGCTGGCTGTACAGTGATCAGTGCCAGGTAGGGTGCACAGTGCTGGCTGTACAGTGATCAGTGCCAGGCTGGGTGCACAGTGCTGGCTGTACAGTGATCAGTGCCAGGCAGGGTGCACAGTGCTGGCTGTACAGTGATCAGTGCCAGGATGGGTGCACAGTGCTGGCTGTACAGTGATCAGTGCCAGGTAGGGTGCACAGTGCTGGCTGTACAGTGATCAGTGCCAGGCTGGGTGCACAGTGCTGGCTGTACAGTGATCAGTGCCAGGCTGGGTGCACAGTGCTGGCTGTACAGTGATCAGTGCCAGGCAGGGTGCACAGTGCTGGCTGTACAGTGATCAGTGCCAGGATGGGTGCACAGTGCTGGCTGTACAGTGATCAGTGCCAGGTAGGGTGCACAGTGCTGGCTGTACAGTGATCAGTGCCAGGCTGGGTGCACAGTGCTGGCTGTACAGTGATCAGTGCCAGGCTGGGTGCACAGTGCTGGCTGTACAGTGATCAGTGCCAGGTAGGGTGCACAGTGCTGGCTGTACAGTGATCAGTGCCAGGTAAGGTGCACAGTGCTGGCTGTACAGTGATCAGTGCCAGGCTGGGTGCACAGTGATCAGTGCCAGGCGGGGTGCACAGTGCTGGCTGTACAGTGATCAGTGCCAGGCTGGGTGTACACTATACAGTGATCAGTGCCAGGCAGGAAAGTGCAGAGTGACATCTGCCAGTGCTTAGTTCTGTCTCAGTTCCTGTCTGCACCTTTGTGTCTCTGCTCTGTCAGTCCTGATCAATGTTTTCTAATTCTGAATACTTCTCTGTGCCTCTGGTCTCTGTGCCTCTGGTCTCTGTGTCTCTAGTCTTTGGTCTCTGTGTCTCTAGTCTTTGGTCTCTGTGCCTCTGGTCTCTGTGCCTCTGGTCTCTGTGTCTCTAGTCTTTGGTCTCTGTGCCTCTGGTCTCTGTGGTCTCTAGTCTTTGGTCTCTGTGCCTCTGGTCACTGTGTCTCTAGTCTTTGGTCTCTGTGCCTCTGGTCTCTGTGCCTCTAGTCTTTGGTCTCTGTGCCTCTGGTCTCTGTGTCTCTGTGCCTCTGGTCTCTGTGCCTCTGGTCTCTGTGCCTCTGGTCTCTGTGCCTCTGGTCTCTGTGTCTCTAGTCTTTGGTCTCTGTGCCTCTGGTCTCTGTGCCTCTAGTCTTTGGTCTCTGTGCCTCTGGTCTCTGTTGCCTCTGGTCTCTGTGCCTCTAGTCTTTGGTCTCTGTGCCTCTGGTCTCTGTGTCTCTAGTCTTTGGTCTCTGTGCCTCTGGTCTCTGTTCTGTGTCTCTAGTCTTTGGTCTCTGTGCCTCTGGTCTCTGTGTCTCTAGTCTTTGGTCTCTGTGCCTCTGGTCTCAGCTTCTAGCTTCAGCTTGTTCCATTAAGCTTTGGCGATAAAATCTGGAAGCTGATTGGCTCCCCATTCAGAGCTGCACCAGATTTTGCACCCTCCAGTTGTAGTAAATCCCCCCCATCCCCCATGTGTCTCTTTCTCTGTTGCTGATCTCTGTTTTGTAGCCCTGGATAGTTGTATCTCATTTTCCTCTGCAACGTTGTACCTGTGCTCTGCTGCTGATCTTTGTTGTATAAATCTGGATTGCTGTGCTTCATTCTGTCTGACTTTGTACCTCTGATCTGTTTGCTGGTTTTATATGTTGTTCTCTGTATACTGCAGGGATCTCATGTGAGGAAGACCTGAGCTGTATGAACATAGATTGTACAATGGTTCAGAGTGTACCATACACCATGCAATTCTTTCACTGAGCGCCCAGGAGACCAGTGACTAACATTGTCTGTAGAGGGGGAGGGGGTGAATTTGGTGTTTATCATAACAATTAGAAACAAAAGACAAAATAAACAATTCCTAGAGAATAAAACACCTTCTGATACCGTTATGGTGTTGAGATGTAGGACTGGGGGGCTGTGCCGAGTTCTGGAGGGCTGTGATCAGTTTGTGGGGGGGGCTGTGATCAGATGTGAGGTGCTGTGATCAGTTCTAGGGGGGGGGGACTCTGCCGGGTTTTGGGGCTGTGATCAGTTGTGTGGTGGGAGGCTTGTGATCAGATGTGGGGGCTGTGACCAAGTTCTAGGGCTCTGCCGGGTTTTGAGGGCTGTGATCAGTTGTGGGGGGGCTGTGATCAGATGTGGGGAAGCTGTGATTGGTTCTAGGGCTCTGCCGGGTTTTGGGGCTGTGTTGGTTGTGAGCGGGTCTGATCCTGTACTATATTATAAGACGTTTTGCATTTTTTAAAATCCACAATCCCATGATTTCTCATTGTTTGGGGGTGCAGACATATGAAGTCTTTACAATTTGTTGGGGGGGCTCCTTCTGAAGTAAAGACCATAGGGGGGGGGTGAACAATTTCTATCCCTCCATCCCCATCATCTTCCTGCCCTGTACTGAGGAGCTCCGTCTGCTGTTACAGATGAAATAATGATTTGGGGATTTGGATAATGCAGTCCGTATGTGACCCCCTTGATTCATACAAGGTGTGATTTCTGTGGGGCCCATTGACATTTCGTGCGATGCTTTGACAAGTGTTGCTTGCATTAAGGCAGGCCCATTGAAACCAATAGGCTTCCAACACACCGAAACGTCCCACAAATCAGACCCGTCACACAATTTGTAACACAACGTTCTACGACGCAGTGATCTCTGCAATACAATCGCGGTGCCTTAGTGCATTGCGTGATGTTTGAAGTGAATGGCGCTGGATGTGATTCAACTGCGTGTGTTTCCGCAATGCATAAATCTCTAAATGACAGTTCCACTTTAACAAGCCAAACATAGTGGCTTAGCAGAGGTGAGATACAATGATGTGGTTAGCAATCTGGCCTGGTAGAACTGGAGTTACAGGATTCGATACCCCCAGGGGACCCTATTCCTGGGTCAGTTTTTTTTATTTCTCAAACTCATCCATAAGCCGGGAGGCCAGGTGACACTAACAGCCGAAGTGGCTACCAGCAGTGATTCGCAGAAGAGTCAGAGCTCTGTCCAGCCAGTCTTGTTTTTTCATCCCCAAATACCCCCCCAATACTGTGAGGGGGGAGACACCACTGTTCACAATCGCAGCTCTTCATGGCCACTATCGCCCCCCCCTGAGACATTCCCGTGCCGGGAGGGGACAGGCCTGCAGGGTGCTGATCCCCTTTATGACCTCATTGGGAACGTTGAGGCTCACTCCTAGTTTAGTGGTGACATTATCCCAGAACCGTCTGATGTACCCGATTTGTCTGCAGCAGTTTCACAACAAACTGAAGATGTTATTAGGGGGAGTGTGTTGTCAAGATCCAGCAAAGTCCAGAGATTGGTCAGCAATCGGGAGGGTGTGGGAGCTGTCAGTCTGTGTACACACCATTTCCATTGCACACACTGATAACATTCCTACCAAGATCAATGAATCTCTATGATGGAGATGGGACATGAGCTGGAATCCAGAAGGCACAGGAGATCGTAATCACAGAGGACACCCGGGAAGAACCAAGAGATTGCAAACATTGTCAGTAATGCTGGAAAATTATATGGGTCAGGGGGGGAGAGTAGGTATAGGATGGAAAGAGTCTGAGAGGAGAAGGGTTTGAGGTGAAAGGGGTGAAGGAGGGGAGTGGGGGGAAGGATTTTGGAGAAGGAGGTGAGGGGGGGTCTAGAAGAGGGAAGGGGGCAGGGGTAGAAAGGGGGGTAAGGGGTTCCTAGTAGGGGGGGGGGGACTAGAGGGGTCTAGTGAAGAAGGGTTTAATGAAAGGGGAGACATGGGGTGGGATCAGGTGGAGGGGAGGGTTGGTGAGGGGAGATGGGGGATCAATCAGGTGGAAACGAAGGGTTTGGGGGGGTAGAGTCTAGGAGTAAGTGGAGGGTTTGAGGGGGAGGTCTAGGGGGGGGGGATGTACAAGGGGTTTTGAGGGGGGAAGGGTTTGAGGGGGGGGGGGGTGGAGGGTGGGTACTAAGGGTTTGAGGGGAGAGGGGGGGCCTAGGGGGAGGGGGAGGGGGAAAGGGGAGGGGGGGTGGAGGGGGTGGAGGAGGGGGGGGGGAGGTGGGGGGGGGCTATGAGGGGGGGGGGCCTACAGTAGGAAGAAGGGGAAGGGGGATGGAGGGAAGGAAAGAGGATAAGTGTCTAGGGGGGAGTGGGGGGGGAGGGGAGAAGGGTCTAGGAGGAGGAAGGATTTGGGGGGAAGAGAAGGGTCTAGAAGAAGGGAGGGGGATGGGTTTTGGTGGAGATGGGTGGGGGGGGGTTTAAGGGGGGGGGAGAAGGGTTTGAGAGGAGGAAGGGTTAGGGAAGAAGGGTTAAAGAGGAGATGGGGAGTTTGAGGGCAGGGGGGAGGGGGACAAGGCGGAGGAAGAGGGAAGGGGAGAGGAGAAGAAGGGTCTAGGGAAGGGCGTTGGGGGTTTGGGAGGGAAGGGGGGAAGGGGAAGAGGAGGAGGAAAGGGGGGGGTGGGAGAGGAGGAGGAGGAGAAGGGGGGGGGGAGAGGAGGGGGGGGGGAGAAGGGTCTGGGAGAGGAGAAGGAGGAGGAGGGTCTGGATGGGGAGGGGAAGGAGGAGGGGGTCTGGGAGAGGAGAGAGGAGGAGGAGGATCTGGGAGAAGAGGAGGAGGAGGAGGGTCTGGGAGAAGAGGAGGAAGAGGGTCTGGGAGAGGAGAGAGGGGAGGAGGGGGGTCTGGGAGGGGGGGGGAGGGAGGAGGAGGGGGTCTTGGCGTGAGAGGAGGGGGGAGGAGGAGGGAGGGGTCGGGGAGGGGGGTTGGGAGGAGGAGGAGGGTCTGGGAGAGGAGGAAGAGGGTCTTGGGAAAAGGGAGGAGGAGGAGGGTCTGGGAAAAGAGGAGGAGGAGGAGGGGTCTGGGAAAAGAGGAGGAGGAGGGGGAGGAGGGAGAAGAGGAGGGGGGCTGGGTCAGGGAGAAGAGGAGGAGGAGGGGGTCAGGGAGAAGGAGGAGGAGGGGGGTCGAGGGAAAGAGAGGGGGGAGGGAGAAGGGGGGGGGAGAGGGAGGAGGGGAGAAAGAAGGGTCTGGAAGGGGGGGAGGGGGGGGGGGTCTGGGGGGGGGGGGAGGAGGAGAGGGTGGGGGGGGGGGAGGAGGAGGAGAAGGGAGGGGGGGAGGGGGAGGAGGAGGAGAAGGGGAGTGGGGGGGGGGGAGAGGAGGAGAAGGGTCGGGGGGGGGAGGGGAGGAGGGGGGGTGGGAGAAGAAGAGGAGAGGGGAAGGGTCTGGGGGAAGAGGGAGGAAGGGGGGGGGGGGAAGAAGGAGGAGGAGAGGGTCTAGGGGAATAAGAAGGAGGAGGGGGGGGTGGGGGGGGAAAGGGAGAGGGAGGGTGAGGGGGGGGGAGAAGGAAGGAGGGGGGGGGAGGGGGAGGAAAAGGGGGGGGGGAGGGTCTGGGGGGGGGTGGGGAGGAGGGTCTGTCTGAAAGAGAGGGGGAGGGGAGAGGGGGCGGGGAAAGGGAGGGGGGGGAAAATAGGGTGGGGGGAGGGGGGGAGGAGGAGGAGGGTAGTGGGAAAAGAGGAGGAGGAGGAGGGGGGGAGGGAGGGGGGGGGAGGAGGGGGGGGGAGGAGGAGGAGAAGGTCTGGGAGGGGGAGAGGGGGAGGGTCGGAGGGGGGGGGAGGGGAGGGGAGGGGGAGGAGAGGAGGGAAGGGGGGGAAGGGAGAGGAGGGGAAAAGGAGGAGGAGAGAGGGGAGAGGGAGAGGAGGAGGGAGGAGAGAGGGGGGGGGAGGGGGGGGGAAGGAGAAGGGGGGGGAGAGGGGGAGGAGGGGGGAGGAGAGGAGGGAGGAGGGGGGAAGGGGGTGAAGAGAGGGAGGAGGGAAGAGGGTCGGGGAGAGGAGGAGAAGAAGGGTGCGGGGAGGGAGGAGGAGGAGAGGGAGGGTCTGGGAGAGGAGGAGGAGGAGTCTGGGGGAGGAGGGAGAGAGAGGTGGGGAGGGGTCTGGGAGAGGAGAGGGGAAGGGAGGGGAGGGGAGAGGGGGGGGAGGGAGGAGGAAAGAGGGGGGGGGGAGAGAGAGAGGGGGGGGGAGGGGGGGGGAGAGGGGAGAGGAGGGGAGGGGGAGGGGGGGGGAGGGGGGGGGGGGAAGAGGGGGGGGAGGGGGGGTCTGGGGGGGAGGGGAGGGGGGGAGAAGGGGAGAGAGGGGATCTGGTGAGAAGAGGAGGGGGAGGGTCTTGGGGGAGAGGAGGGGAGGAGGAGTCTGAGAGGAGAGGGGGGAGAAGGGGGGGGGAGGGGGAAGAGGGGGAGGAGAGGGAGGGGAAGGGGGAGGGGGGAGGGTCTGGGGGGAGGAGAGGGGAAGGGGGAGGGGGGAAGGAGGGGGAGGAAGGGAGGGGGAGGAGTGGAGGAGGGTCTGGGAGGAGGGGAGGAGGAGAGGGAGGGGGAGAGAGGGGAGGAGCTGGGGGGGGAAGAGGAGGAGGAGGAGAAGGGGGTCTGGGAGGGAAAGAGGAGGAGGGAAGGGGGGGGGGGGGGGGGGAGGAGGAGGAGGGGGGTCTGGAGAAAGAGGAGGAGGAGGAGGAGAAGGGGGGGATGGACGAGGGGGGAGGGAGGAGGGGGAAGGGGTCGGGGGGAAGGAGAGGGAGAAGGGGGGTAGGGGGAGGAGTGGGGGGAGGAGGAGGGAGGGGAGAGGGGAGGGGGTGAAGGAGAGGAGGAGGGAGAGGGGACGGAGGGAATGAGGAGGAGAAGGGAAGGGGGGAAGGAGGGGGAGGGGAGGGGGGAGAGGGAGAAAGGGGGAGAGGGAGAGGAGGAGAGGGGTCTGGGGAGAGGAGGAGGGTCTGGGAGAGGGAGGAGGAGAGGCCTGGGAGAGGAGGAGGAGGAGAAGGGGGCATGGGAGAGGAGGGGGGAGGAGGGAGGGGGCGGCTGGGAGGGAGGAGGGGGGAGGGGGGAAGGGTCCTGGGGAGGAGGAGGAGGAGAGAAGGATCTGGGAGAGGAGGAGGAGAAGGGGGGGTCTGGGAGAGGAGGAGGAGGAGGGTCTGGGAGAGGGAGGAGGAGGAGGAGGAGAAGGGTCTGGGAGAGGGAGGAGGAGGAAGGGTCTGGGAGAGGAGGAGGGGAGAAGGGTCTGGGAGAGGAAGGAGGAGGAGAGAGGGTCTGGGAGAGGGAGAGAGGAGGAGGGGGTCTGGAGAGAAGGACAAGGACAAAGGTTTATTGACAAACATTGACAGTAGTAAAGAGGCACTGCTGGGCCATATTTTCTCATGAATATACAAAACATGACAAGAATGAAATGTTCTTCTATTCTGGGGTACACTGACTGGTACCCCGATGAGTGTGATGAACACAGTGACAGTAATGTAATGCTCAGGGAGTATAGGAAATGGTCCCATTGGGTAATACAGAAAGGGAAGACGTAGGATTTGGTCATCAGAACACCAGGTTACTAAACAGGAGAAATGGAGTGGGGAGAGAGGAAAGAGGAGATCGGTAGGGGGGGGGCGTTGGGAAAGGAGGGGGTGGGGGGCATTATTCTCTTTAAAGCCTATTTTCTAAAGCCCGTGTGAGGAGCCATGATATGCGGAGTGCACCTTCCTCCAGCAGCCAATCAGATTTCCTCTTTCAGTCAAGACCAGTTGGTGGTGCGGTTGGAGTTTCCTGCACTCCACTCTGGTGGATTATCTTTCCAGGACTTTCTAAATACCAAATCACAATTCTTGGAGTGCGCCTGGTGATGAAACCTGTGCTCTGATTTGTTGCATTTCTGGATATATTTCACAGCTGACTCCAGGCAATTGGCTAAATACAATACTGATATGGGAGCTGTTCTGCCTGCCAAATGATTTGTATTTCTGTTCATCCAGCCCTGAAATGTAAACAGCTCTGCCACACAGTCTGGCAAGGCAGGGGATATGATTATTTTTCTCTGCTGCAGTTCAGTGACTTTTACAAGTCTCCTCCCTCCCCCAGCCTGTGACTGGACAATCAAAGGGGAGCAGAAGCTACATTAGATTATCTCTGTCACTCTGCTTTCTCCTCCTGTCAGCACACTTCTTGCACCACAACACTCCTGATTGGCACCTTGTGCTGCTTACCTCCTTCTCCCAGTCTGAGTTCTGCTGTACTGGGGCTACAAGAGGCTGACACCAGGTTACATTCAGGTACTTTACATTCATTTAAAAGGCAATGTCATGATTCCAGACCTGCGTGGGCCTTTAGATCTGCCCGGAGTTCAGCTTTAAGGATGTGTCTTTTTTTTTTTTCATTCTTACTGTGTAATTATATATATATTTTTCCTGTGAACAATAACCGTAACATCAGTTTTATTTTTTTGTCTCAGAATGTTCTGCTTTCTGACTGTGTGTTCTCTTCTCCCTGCCTAGGGTGCCCCTCCCCCTCCTCGGCCAAGATGGCGGTCCTTCACTTCTACTGCGCCCTCCAAGGCTCCGCCCACTCCCTGCGTTTGCCCGGAGCGGAGAATATCCGGAGCGTTCAGAGAGAGCTCTGCTACAATGTCAACTGGACGGGGTGAGTGACCCCCAGAGTGCGGCTCGGTGTCTGAGCCAATCATAGTTCTGGAGGGGCCCACGGACAGGCCACTGATGTGTGAGAGATTTGATTGGATTGAACCAAAAAACTAAATTGTCTGGTGGAGGATGTTGTTTTTTTTGTTTTTTAGGCTTTGTTTCCTTTATTGTCATCTGATGATCTTGTAGTAACACAGTTCCTGTCCTAAGGTGACAAACTCACCCTTCCACTGTATCTATGGTAGGGCGCCGGGGTTTGTATCCCAAGAAGGACTGCAAACATATCTGCCTACAGCCTGCACCACCCCGCCCCTCCAGCAGAGGATCCCCCCTCCCCCCTTCCTGACCAGGCCATTTTTTGTGTTACGGCTCTGCCTTACTTTAACTGATAATTGCGCGGGTCATGCAATGTTGCACTCAAATGAAATTTTACGTCATTTACGTGAAAACCCCACGGAATAGAGCTTTCTTTTGGTGGTATTTGATCGCCTGTGCGTTTTTTATTTTTTTTTGCACTATAAAAAAAAAAGACAAACAATTCTGAGAAAAAAAAACAATATTTTTAACTTTTTACTATAAAACATGTCCAGTAAAAATATTTTTAAAAATCACATTTCGCCATAAATTTAGACCAAAATGTATTCTGCTCCGTGTCTTGCTAAAAATAAATCCCAATACGTGAAATTAATTGGTTTACGTGAAAGTTCTAGCGTCTACAAATGGCGTGGTATAGATAATGGGATTTTTTTTTTTTAATACTAGTAATGGCGGTGATCAGCGACTTATAGCCGGACTGCAGCGGGCATTCTGACAATGGGGGGGACCCAGTGATCGACAGCTCTAGCCACCACAGGCGACGCAGGTAGAGAGGTGCGCGCCCCCTACCCAGAAATGCAAATCATGTTGTACATACACGGGATTTTGCGCAACTGCCCCCTGCCGCCCTTTAGCAGTATTTCCTGCTATAGGGCGGATCAGGAAATGGTTAACCGCTTTCCTGCCAACCTATAGCAGAAGTACTGCTACAGGGCTGCAGGGGTGCGCAAAATCACATATATGTGTGTATATGTGTGTGTGTGTATGTGTGTATATATATATATATATATATATATATATATATATATATAATGTGCCCCCCCACGCAATGCTGCTGGGTTCCCTCCTCTCCTTCCCGCCGGAAGCTGCAAGCCCACAATAGGAACATTCAGGATGGAGATGGGGAAAGGGTCCTGTGAATGTATCATATTTACCAGGCCCTTTCTTTCCTGAATGAACACAATGAGTGATTGGTACCGATCACACACTGTGTTTAGTTTGTAACTGAAGCATTAAAGAATGTGGTGATTGGGGGGGGGCAATCAGGTTGGCTGTATGTGGCTCCTTGGTTTCTAACAGTAGACCTGGAGGAAGGGGATTTGTGCTAGGAGGGGACATCCTTTTTTCTTGGGGGGGGGGGGGAAGTGTGGCAGTAGGGATGATTGGGGGGTGTTTGTTTGCTAGGTAGGAATGGGAGGTTTTGGGATGGTGGTGTGCTTTTGATGGGGATTGGTAGGGTGGCGGTCGGCCGAATTTTGTACAGCGAGGTTGGAATATTTGCGTGTGAGCCTATCGAGTGTTGTGCTATTGGTGAACTTGTGAATGTTGTTGTGGGGGGGGGGGAATGTATGGTTGTGCTAGTAAGGATGCTTTGGGGGTTTATTGGTTAGAAGG